>CM049809.1:13676193-13847296 GCA_027422405.1 Ptychobarbus kaznakovi
CAGCATCTGTAACTGATAACAACCTCAGTGCTCGACAGGGAACAAGGGTGTTTTGACAAGAGCTGCCATAGGACAAATACTATTACACTGCTAATAGTGGCTCCTGCATTGAAGACGATGAGGTCATAAAGTTTCCTGCCAGGAGTTTCAGTGATAAAAAACGGGCCTTATCTCCATTTGAACTAATACTGTTGCTCTAATGTGTGTTTTCAAAGTGTGTGTGTGTGTTCAAAGATCCCATCTGAGCAAGCCTTTTGTCATTTCCACTAGAGCTGCAGCGATTCGTCGACGTCATCGATTACGTCGATTATAAAAATACGTCGATTAGTATGGAGTGTGCCGTGGGTGAGATCACGCGAGCTCTGAGACGCGCGCACCAAACGCGCTCTCTGCACTCGCTAACAAAGCATTTAAAGTCATTGTTAGTTGTTTAACTGTGTGATGATAGGACAAGCCTCGACTGGGCTCATTTATTTAAAAATGGGCTGTCAGCTGTGATAAAACTTCCCGGTGTTATGACACCATTTTTAATTCTGTCGGTCCTGAATGCGGTTGTGATTTCAGCTGTTCATTCATAACATTTGTTTTCAAGTTTTAATCTCCTGAATAAATAAAACATTTTGTCTCTCACCTGTAAGCAACTGCTGTCAGTCCCAAACAGTAGCCTAATTGTGAACGCAGCCATAACGTGCATTTCTATTGATTGTATCACTGCCCTGTAATTCTTTCTTTTTCTTTTTTTATTAATTGTTTATTGTTTTTTTATATTTTTCTCTCTTTTCTTATTTTTTATTTATTGTTATTTTCTTTTTATTAATGATTTATTGTACATATATATTAATATTATACATGTATTTCCTTCTTTCTTTGTTGTTGTTATTATTATTGTTTGTAAAGTATTAATTATGAGAAAACGTTTGAATAAAATAAAAGATTAATAGCAGAAGTTACTGTTATTATTTATTGATAGTTTAACTAAAGAATTCATCAACTGATAAGAAAATAATAAATAGATTAATTGAAAAATAATCAATAGATTAGTCGACTAATCAAAAAATAATCGATAGATTAGTCGACAATAAAAATAATCATTAGCTGCAGCCCTAATTTCCACAGATCTCGAAACCGGGGTGACAGCAAAGCAGTGGTTTGATTCCATATTTCACTCAGTAAAGATACAACAGATGGCGCGAAAGGATTCGAGAAGAATAAAGCCAAAGAAAAGGGAGCACGTCTAAATACTCCCCATAGGGCTAGTAACATTCCTGCGAGATTGAGACGTGGGAACCGGTTGAAAGGCGCACCCCTACATGAGCGTGACCGTGTGTATGTTTATACTGCTGATCTGTGCAGGAATTCATAGGCTCCACGCATAGTTCAGCCCACTTTACATTCCCGTCATCGTTCAAGGCGTGCGGACACCGGACAGGGGAGGAGAAGTGACGATGGCTCATCCTCATTGACTGTGGGAGAATAAAACACGTCTGTCGGCTGTGGCCAAAGCCTCTCTCTCTCTCACGCAGGCTAATTTATAACCCCGACCTCGTTCATGAGAAAGAGGCTGCTCTGTTTTAGAAAACCCCTATCAATCTCTCGCTCTCACACAGCTCACAAAGTCATTGGAATCGCTACGAGACAATCTAGCCTCTCGGGGAGATTTCTTTATGCTAGCGTGACCAAAACGTGTAACTATGTCAGACTAATAAAATCAACACAGGAAGAGAAAGAGATAGACTGAAAGAGTAACAGACTAGAGCTGAGGTAATGGTCGTCTGAAAGCTACGACGCCAGAATCAGGACACACAAAATACAAACACAAACTCTTTCATCGATCTTCCATCACTTTTTCAGCTTTCAACTCCCCAACAGTGCACCTAACTCTTTTCATCTTTTACGGATCTTCCATCACTTTTTCTCTAAAGCATGAGACAAACTCCCTGGTGGGAATAAATAAGTGGTAAAAAAAATACGGTTAAAAATCGCTCATCAGAGAATTAAATATTGGAGATAAATACTTCCATGCATAATTTTTGGGCCAACCGCATGAATGCTCAACTGCATAAAGCGATCTTCATCTAAAGGTCAGCATTTCCCTCTCTCTCTCTCTGGTGGTGTGTACTGTAACTCTCCTGATTTTGATCCACAACAGTGTTTTTAATCTTGTGGCACCCCACTCGGTCCTCTTCATCTCTACCTGGAACAAAATTTCACTGTGTATGTGTGATGGGAGTAGCCCACGATGACATGCAGCCAGTCATTTTGTTGTTCCAATGGAGAGCACAGGAGCTCCCTCTCTCTCTCTCTGGTGGGGTGTAGTTCCAACTAAATAAATAAGTGGGTAAAAAAAACACACAAGTGACAAGCTTAAAAATCACCCCACTGTCATTAAATATTTTGGAGATAAATACTTGTGCGCATTCATTTTCCACTTTTTTTGGGTACGCATGTGTGTGTAGTCTATCAGCATCATCTGTGTATACAGAATTACCAATATTTTTTGTGAAAAACATTAATTTCAAAATTACTCCCCACAGATGAAAAATTATACCTTGGTTTTTAATAATATTTGCTTGTGTACAGCATCCAGAGACTACTTATTGACATATTAGAACAAAATCAATCCACATATGTAAATAAATAAGTGGGTAAAAAAACACACAAGTGACACCAGCAGCCTTAAAAATCAATTTTTATTTTACAACGGATGAAGATTGTTCAATGGAGAGCACAGGAGCTAAACGATCTTCATTTTTCATATGCAGCATGATCTTTTTGTTTGTTTTGGTCACACTTTATTTTAAGGTCCAGTTCTCACTATTAAAGGGTTACTTTTAACTTTTCATTGTTTTTAACAAACACAGGAGCTGTTGAGTTCAACATATTCAAAACATCTGTACAATTGAAAGCTTGTATTTACAGTGATGTAATGTCTGGGTCTATGTTTCAGATGGTGGGTGGAGTTGGTTCCATGAAAACAATGCTTTACACCTTCATGCAGATAATCGAAACCAAAAGTAACTAACTGAAAGCAAAACTTTTTGAATTCAGAACTTGATTTTCAGGCACTAGAATTGTGTGGAAATCTGCAGAAATTCTTTGTACGCATGCTTATAGATGATCTGTGACACAATCTGCATGCAATGACTTCTGCAACAGTACCAAATCATGAAACTCTCTACCCTTTCACCAAATCTGATTTTGTAATGGATAAAGGCATGTGATGAAAACTAACTAAATGGCATTCTGGGAATGACTCCATGCTGAACTCTATTAGAATTAAAACAATGACTCTACAGTTGCTGGACTTTGACTATGGAGAGTTACAAACATGCACACGTGAACGCACATACACTACTTCCTCACAAGAAATTCCAGTCTGCAACAGTGGCGAGAAAACGAGACCCTTGGTGCTTTTGGCACGAGCGTCAGTAATAACCCCAAGCCTGGCACTCCAGCACTTTGGAGACAATCTGCAGCTTTGTCTGAGCCGCAACCAGTGAGCTGACAGAAGGAGGGCAGCTCTGCACTGCAGAAACGCCTCGCTTGTGAGCAGCCATTTATAACGGTTGCACGAGGCAAGGTACCATTGAGTCTGCCAACGTCACATCTTTGAAGTGGTCCTGGAAGCAGCTTTGTTCATAGCTCAGTATGAGTTAACCTTGTCAAATTTGAGAAACACTCACCCACAGGCCATAATTCAGTTTATATGGTCCCTGTGGGCAGGAACGCTTCAAGCTAGAGCTGAATAAGGAACTTATGAACAGGTAAATCTCTCCACAATGGCTTACAACAAAGCATGTACTTTTACATGCACATTTATAGCAGGCTTCTGCATATTTGGGCTACATTTTTCATCTGTCTGTCCACGATCCAATGCGTGAATGCGAAATTGAATATTTGTAGGGTTAAATACACCCACTGAGGCAAAATTTTGTGCGATTAATGAGTATACATGCTTGACGAAGCCAAGCTGCAATCTAGGTCTGTGAGCGTGAATTTAAAATGTTTACATTTTAAATAGACAAAAGTATTGCTGTTGTTCCATTCATATATTAATTTACATTTACCATTCCAAAAAGTTCCAGTCAGTAAGATTAATTTTTCCCAAATAAATTCATGGTTTTATTCAGCAAGGACACATTAGATTGGTGGCAGAAAAGACAATTATGTTACAAAATATTTCTATTTCATATGAACTTTCTATTTACTCAAAGAATCCTAAGAAATTATTCAGCCTCACAACCGTTTTCAATATTGATAAATGTCAGAAATGTTTCTTGAGCGCCAAATCTGCATATCAAAATAATTTCTGAAGGATCCTGTGACACTGAAGACTGGAAAATCAACAATAATATTCTTAGTAATATGGTTTTAATGTATTTTTGATCAAATAAATACAGCATGACGTAAAAAAAAACTGACCTCTGGTATTGTATATCAAGACATCTACCTACATTAAAGATTCTAAGGCATATAATAAAAAATGTAACATTTAATGTAAACTTCGGATAAAAAAAATTAAATACTTTGACAGTCATGTATCATATTTGTGACAGAGCCTATGGAAATGTTGGCAATAGAAAATAATCCTTCAACACTGAACCTTGTTCAGGTTGTCATCAGTTCTCTGGATGTGAGCCCAAAGAATTCAGCGGATAATGATACAGGACTAATCAAGAAATCAATAACAATACCTGACTACAATTTAACAGATTAGAGAGCAGTAACCCAATAAACCATCTACGATATGGCTATACTGTGTGGGTTACAACACCTCTGTAAAAATGATGTCAAATTATGAAAGGTATTGCAGTCCGAATATAGAGTGAATGCAGGAATGTGTAGGCTACTTAAACGAGTGTGGGCATATGCGTGTGGGCGTGTGCAGACTACACAGAGCAGAAAAAGTGCGGCCCTCGAGCTCTGACCACATCAGGGCTCTCGAAGGAGGCAAGAAAGAGAAAGAAATATTCAGAACAAGTGTTTAAAGACGCTCAAAAGAATCTCTCTTTATTTTAAAATTAAACCCTGGACACTTGTAGGATACAGGACACTTAAAAAAAGGTACAAAACCTGCGACTGTCATGAACGCATGTCGAATTCTGACACAGAAGAGAAGAAATTGTTGAATAAAGTAAAAAAAAATCTCGTAGCTTCATAAAATTACAGTTGAACCATTGATGTAACATGGACTATTTTAACAATGTCCTAACTACCTTTCTCAGCCTTGAAGGTGTCAGTTCTCTTGCTGTCTATGCAGGGTCAGAAAGCTCTTGGATTTAATCAAAAATATCTTAAAGTCCCCAAGAAATCAAAATTGAAGTTTTATGGCTTTTAGTATGAAAATATTAGCCTTACGTTTATCTATAAGTGTGCTCCAAAAATGTGCATTTACAAAATATAAGCATTCAAAACTTACAGTCTCTAACTTCTGCTAAAATGGATCAATTATTTTGATCACCTTGCACTTCAGCTTCTCATCAAACTTTATGTCCAATCAAATGCTCTCTAGAATCCGAAGCATCCCGCCCCCTCAATAGATGCTGAAGCTGCAGCTCAAATTGGTCACTTGTTCACAGAGTTAGTATTTTCCGTACTGCGAATGGCACAGTGCACTATATAGGGGATGGGAACGATTCAGATAGTGTAAATATGCTTTTCATTGGGGCGAAAGAAGTCTGATTTCACACGCACACATGGTCTGCTCCGGTCCAGAGACACGATAGCATGGAGCAGATCGTATGCGTGAATCCACGTTGACCACAAAACAAATTAAACACATTTGAATATTTTATAGCGATATGGATGAGATTGTGGATGTCATACGCTGTCAAATGCAGCTTTACCAAGCTCAACGGCTCTGGCCCAAGATGTGATAGAAGCGTTAACATTTTTTACTTTTTTGGGGTGAACCATCCTTTTAAATGTATATTAGTTCCTAGTAGGTTTTGAAAGGGTACTGCTCCGGTGACAGATTTTATACCTTTTTTTAAGAGCATACACACAACAAACCATACAGCAAAGAAATACCTCTTGGTGGTTGAAAAAAAAAATTCTAAAAACTATTTTCTCTCAGAAATTGCTAGTAAATTTCACAAATAATTACAAAGAAACATCAAGTAATGCATTGAATTGTAATTGTCATTTTAAAGTAGAAAGACTAAAATAGTATTTTGAAATGTAGTCAAATTCTGTAATGTAGTATATTTAAACAGTGAATGATTCATTTCATAAAAAGCATTGCCTTCTTAAAGTAGACTGAATTCTTGGCATACATGAGTGATTTAGACTATCTGGAGTGAATGTGTTTCCTCTGTTGTTCGCTTATGTAACATGAGGCATTTTAACACACTGTGTGTGTTTGATGTGACCCATCTCCTCAAAGTGGGGGTGATTCATGGGCCTGTCATCTCCCTCATTTCCTGTCCGAGTTCCCCTCCTCTCCAACGGTGTACTAGAAAGAACCAGCATGACGCACAATGCTACCACACTTCCCTCAATAAGAGACAGATGGAAGAAGACGCAACAAAACTTCCCACTTGATGGGGTCTATCAAGTCCGCATCTCAGTTCACTTGTAGGTGACGTAACTACGCTTCAGAAAGTGTGTCTGGTTTAAGACTAGAAATTTCCGGAAGTGTTGGAAGAAACTGTACCGGCTGAGACATTCGAGACAATCGGCATCCATTCATCAACACTTCCTCCCGCGTATCCGCTGACATACTCTCGAGGATCCCCTACTCGCTCTGAGAGTTTCCTCTCGATGTCTCTCTTCCTCCCCGTCTCTCCAGAGAGAGAGGAATAAACTGCTCGGCCAGATCAATAGGAAATTCCTTAAGAACAGAAAGTTGTGAACAAGGAGATCTCCTGGGACAATGAATAGCCTACTTCCACAACTGTGTGGGTCTGAAACATCTGGTGTCATTAATTTAACGGAGATCCTCTATAAAACAAAGAGCCTTTTGCCTTTTGAGACACTTATTGGTAAAGTCAATTTCCCTCTTAGATCTCCCAAGTACTCCCACACATCCAAAAATGGTTCCAGGTCAGATGTTTAAGAAATCAGGAGACATCCAAGACATTTAAAAGCTTTTCTTTAATGTTAAAGCACTTTTACAAAGGAAGCAAGGTTTCTCTGTTACTATATGTGCAGATAATATATATATGTTTTCTAACTCAGTAAGTGAAGCTTTTTATTTTCTACTGTATCTGGGAATGCACCAATATGGAAATTATGGCTGATATTAAGACTAATATGTTCATGTCTGTCTTATATTCAATAAATGCTGATATTATAAATCTATACTACTTTTAAACAACTTAAAAAAAATTAAAACACTGAAAACTTTCATTGCATGCAGACAGCAGCTCACAGAAACATGCTCTAAAAGGGAAACCATAGTCTATTGTCATCTATTAAAATTAGACAAAATAGGCAGAAAAAAAAATATTGGTTGATGAATATTCACAGATATCAGACAATAACCAACAATATGATGATATTTTGTACATCTCTAAATGTACATTATATTGTTTTGATGCTTGATTTCACTTGAAAATATAATACCGTTTCAAATGCTGTTCTTTTGAACTTTCAATTAATCAAACAATATTGAAAAAAGTATCACAAATTAAAAAAAAAAATATTAAGCACAACTGTTTTCACTACTGATAATAAGAAATGTATTTAAGTATTAAATCAGCATATTAGAATGATTTCTGAAGGATCATGTGACACTGAAGAGGCTGGACTTATTTATTACATTATAAAATATAACTAGATAGGCTAACTTATTTCAAATGGGAATGATATTTTACAGTAAACTTCTCTTACTGTATTTTGATCAAATCAACTGAAGCCTTGGTGAGCATAAGAGACTTATTTTTTCTTCTTTTCTTTACCAACCCCAAACTTTTGAATGGTAGTGTACATTTATAATATACATAATCACAGTGATTATCAGCCACCATAAAACATATTTTTCTATCAGCGCATCACTCTTATTTATTATTTTATTGATCACAAACAAACACTACCAATCAAAAATGTTTTATACGACAGCCCTGACAAAATTCCTCCAATGTGTATCTCAACATTTTTTCCTACTTTTTTTGTTTTTAAACTTTACCCCAGATTACACTTAAGCTATGCATGACAGTTTTAGGTTTCAGCTTGCTGTTATTCTGTTATGAATGCGACTTGTTACTCCCTCGACTCTGTGGGTTCGCTCTCGTCAATCAGGTCTCTCTGGTTCTGGAGCGGAGCAGGTGGAGAGGCTGAACTGAAACAGGTGTAAAAACAGCATGGCAGCCTGCTGACTTCCACCGACACTTTGAGGAAATCATGTTCACAAATGACACATTCTCAAGAAAAGACACGTCAATAAGTCATCACACCGAGGTGACAGAATGAATTGTTGCCTTTCAATTGAGTAGCTCTACAATCTCAAATAAAGCCTATGTACCATATCATATTACAATGCTGTCCGTTCAAAATGAGCGAAACAAGCAGAAAGACCAGTTTTCTCCAAACGATGCAAATAGCTCCCCTAGGTTATGCACGATAACTAATGTAATATTTAACTACCTTGCATGCTATTACTGTAATTACACAATAACTCGATTAACTGTGACTTGGCACGTGCCGGCCAAACTGATCAATAAGGACACAGTCAGCCATAATGACTACATTAAGCCTTTTTTGATTATTATCGTCCATTTTCTGAGCGATTATTATACCTTTTCTGTCATTTTCTATATTTCTAAGAGAGACCGTTGGGGTGAGTCCTCAGTGGCAAACAGTCCGATTCGACATCTGTGTTTATCCTCTAGCAAAAAAACAAACAGGCTATATTTACTCTGGCCAAACAAGCAGGAGAGAGCTGAGTGAACGAGAGAGTGAGTGAGAGAGAGAGAGAAAATAAGAAACTTCAGCAGCTTTAGGGATATTTCTGGCCCAGTTAATGGATGACATGGAAGCAGGTAGTGATGTCACACTAATAACCTACCTGAGAATGTGACGCATGTGAGAGAATACTAAAGTCCACATTAGTATGCAGTTATTACGTGTCGAAATATTCTCCTTTTGTTGCTCAGACTGGTCATTTACAAAATATGATACCGAAAGCATGTCCAGCCCAGTTCAATTATTCACAAAAGTACTGTTTATTTAGTAAATGAGTGAGAAAATCTGTCTAAAACACTGTAGACCACAGAGAAGGGTGTGTAGTGTTATGTGACAAAGACAATAAAGATATATTATTCATAACTCACTCTCTTGACCTACATGAAATTCAAACCACTTATGGTTTAAACTGCTTGACCTCACTGTTGCTCAAAAATATTTCAGAATTTTGTATCCTCAGAGCTTGAAAAGACATGTTTCTGGGCCCATGAGTTGTTCATTTCTCTCTTCACCTAAAAACAATGACACACAAATGTAAGAACAAACAAAACCCTTACAAACAATCAGGTATGTTTGCAGAAGACAGTGCCACCACAGCCTTAAAAAGACCTACAAGGACTCAAAATGCAAATCCCTCAGACAATCCAGGCCTACTCTCAGCTGAGTTTGTCTATTCAAAACCCTCCACCTATCGATAACTAACCAGCAGACTGCGAAAGACGGTGTTTGTGAGTTTAAGAGGCTTTCCTGGTTAGTTGATGGTAAAAGAACTCCAGCTATTCCGTCACACACAGATATACTGCTACTTTACAGGGAACGTTACAGAAACCTGGAGTTTAGCCTAACACCTGGATGCAGTTACTGAGATTCACAACAGCATTCAGCTCTTCTCAAAAACACGTTTTGTCTTAAGTTATTACCTGGAAGAAGAATCGGCTCCGAGTTTGAGACTATTTTTGTGTCAGCGGCAGCAGCGACTGATGTCCACATTTGTCCAGAAAAAAGCCCCTCACTGTTCTCTGATACACATACCATGAGAACTGAATTTGGCCAATATGACTCGTATCAGATACGTTCATGTGATTGAAGAAGCCTCAGAGAGGAAGTTACTAAAATAAAACCTCTAAATTCCAGGCACGACAGTCTGGTTCTCTAATTTAATATTGTTTAATGTGGTGGTGTGGTGTGTGCGCTGGTAATGCCATCTGACTTCCTCTGAAACATGCTGATTTTTAATTATACAGCTACACATCAGTGCATGACCTGTAGTGGAGTTAATAATATCCATAACAAAGCCCTTAAAGGTATAGTCCATCCAAAAAGATGATTACTATGTAAATTCCATACATTTCCACTCAACCTAATCAGAAATGTAAGGGACTTGTATACAAAATTAACCCTATGGAGCCTAAATAGAATCACATTTGATACAAGAAGGCTTTTAATTATCATAATTTGCTGAAAAACCTGGTGTACACAATCCACTACATGGCTTCTGTCGTCTGATTGAACTTGATTTTTTGCAAGCAAAAGGCCTATTTTTAAAAAATCTCTAAAAACTCCTAAAATGTCGAAATTCACTTTTTCTTTTCGACCTTCAATCTTTACAAACAAAATAATTAATTTGATATTATTGCTTACTGACTGAAAAACTATGTTTACCGTTTCCTTTCTTTTTTATCATGTTAAAAAGAAAGGGCTTTTGATGAATGCTTATTAATATTCAGTCATCACTGTATTGCATGATATTATTTGTTGTGGCTCCCACAATTAAAACTACAGAGCTTTGATCTAAAAACTAAGCATTTAAATATGATCTTATTACATTTGATTGGACAATATAGAATGATAACTGATATTTATATGCATTTTATGTCAGCTTTGCTGTAAAGATCTTGCTGATTAACATTACAAGCTATCAGATTTTCAGATATATACTTATCAGAAAAAAATTGAACATGACAAAAATCTATAAAATAAATAAAACATTGAACAAACCAAATTTGGTTGTTTTTGTTGTTTAGATTTAAAGGTTAAATAAACTGTTGGATTACAAAACAATTAGATGATGATTGACCAATATTTTACATCTGGCTTTACAGGGTTAAAGCGATGACTGAGGCTATGATTCTATAACTTTTGTATTGCACAAAAAATAAACAAATAAATAAGCCACCTGTTGTTATTAAGATTGCGGAGATAAATTACAGTCTTCTGCCTTTTACCAAAAATACATGTGTATATCCAAATAATGCAGACATTTGAACAAAAAACTCAAACCAAATAGCTAATTTATGCCTAAACAAACTGCAAAGCAACATTTCTAGACTGATATTGACAAGAAGCATTTCCACTGGGTTTTCCAAGGATTCTCCATGTGCTAAAACTTTATGAGAAAGCAACAATCACCAGCAACGAACATCATTTTAAGATGCTTCAAAAGACACTAACTTCTGTAAGAACAAGAGCACCTTTGTGTGAAACTTGTAGCCAGACTATTGTGGGATGGCATTTTAGTTCAGGTGAGTAAGAACTACATAGTTCTGACGCATGCGCGCTGACTGATCAGGAAGGACTAACGCGTTTATATTTGCTAACGTTTTTTTCACTTAATGAAAATACATTACAGTGATCCCAAATCCTGCATAATGACCAGTGCTAGCTTCATAAAAAGCACCACTGGCCACTATATTCTCGTGTACACAATAAAGAAACATGACAAAATCTGAAAGCTGTCCAAAGGCACCCTAGTTTAACTCGCCACTTCGCATTGTTGATTTAAACCTGATCGCAAAAACTAATTATCCCCGTTAAACGTCTCTTACCTTATCCGATCCGGGAACGCGTGAGGGGAAAACTTCCCTAAATTTCCCTAAGGAGACATGTGTAGTCCGTTAAAACGTTTCAGAAATCCTGCGGATATTGTCGCTTCTCGCCCCAGCGCCGTTCGCCAACGAGGAATTCTTCTTGGCTCCACATTCGTTATTCCTCTTCCTCCCAGCCAACCGAAACCACGACGCCCGGTGCTACTCGCGCACGCACACACATACGGGCCACTGCGCATGCGCGGGGATGCATTCACAGTTTGTAGTAATGTATGAAAGACAGCGAGTTCCGCAATGTAACGTGGGGAGCTAAATGTTACAGTTTATCGTTTAATTCACACACAGCATTACAAACGATATACATACAAATTAAATAACTAATAGGCATCACTTGTAATGAATGGCATTCATTAAACAACGACGACGCAGTCTTTCTGGCTTTCCTGTTTTTGACAGTGAATTAGTGACATTTGGGATTAAACTTCTCTTCTTTGCATTATAAATGTAGCATTTATCTTATAACAAAAACAAATCAATATTGTACATTTCCTTTTAATTTCCATATCCATAACCATCTAACCAAATGGTTAAGATACGATAATAGAAGCCACTGGTATTAAACCAGTTGATACTACCGCACACCGGACTGAATGGGAAAACCAACGCATTAACGACTGCAGTATAGACAAGGTGGTTTAAACGTGTAAATGACACTTTGGTTGTGTTGTACCGTACAGCACAATGTTTCCATATGGAAATCAATGTGCTTTGATGCGATTGCATGACGTCAGACTGCAGTGTCATATTTTGGGGGTTATTTCAAAGCATTTTTTTGTAACCAGCGCACACGTGGTGTGTGCAATGCAAGCGTTTTTCGTTTGCAAAGAAATTCCTTTTTTGGAGGGCTCTATAGTATGTCGTAAATTTAGATACACGTCTATCTATAACACGTTATAATTAGCAGTCAAGTCAGGCACATTGTTTGAGTAGTGCATTGCACGCCCTTGTGGTCACTTGTGTTATAACACGCTCGATTTGGCACCCTTTTCTATTACAATAATACTGGATATAGGGAATCATGGATATGAAACGTTTCCTGTCAACTGCAACAAGTTTGTAAAGCATTTATTTATTTTTTTACTTTTAATTTTTTTTTTTTATTAATATTTGTCAAACTGATTTTTACCAACATTTATGCAAATACTTTGCAGCCTGTAACTTTGCAAATAATATTTTTGATCTTTCTATTTATTTATTGCCAAACAACATAGTAGTTTGGAATTTTCTTGGTGAGCTCATCAACAATGATAACACACATTAAATGCATACATAAGGACATACACAAACATAAATCCAACTATATATATATCCTATCAATTATAAGGAGTGAAATGCAGATGCATAAATACCAGAGGAATTAAGAGCATGGACAATCCTACAATAAGTACTGTTCAGAAAACGTGTAGACTTCGTTTGAATTGCTCTAAGGCGTCTGCCTGAAGGAAGAGGTGTAAAGAGGTGTCTGGCTGGATGTAAGGGGTCTTTCAGTATTGTTAAACCTTTTTTCTGCAAACGTGAGCCATAGATCTCATCAATAGTAGGAAGATCACAGCCAATCATTTTTGAAGCAGCCCGAATGATATTACAAATCCGACTTCTCTGCTGTATTGTGGAGTTACCAAACCATACTGTAAGTGAGAAAATCAGCACGCTTTCAATAACAGCTCTATAAAAATTGAGTATACCGACTTTAGATACACCAAACTTTTTAAGCTGTCTTAAGAAAAAAAACCTTTGATGGGATTTTTTCACAAGGCCTCTTAGGTTTTCGTCTCACTTTAATGTTGCAGAGATGGTAGTCCTGAGAAACTTAAAACATTGAACGCTGTCAATGTCCTGACCATTAATAGTCAATGTTGAGACAGCATTTTTCCTCCGTCGGAAATCAAACACCATTTGCTTTGTTTTTAGGACATTCAACTTCAGATTATGAATATAACTCCATTTAAACAGTGTAGAAACCTTCTATAGTCCGATTCGTTATTATTTGTTATTAAACCAATCAATGTAGTGTCATCTGCAAACTTAAAAATTGCACTGATTCACAACGTGAAACACAATCATTAGTGTATACAGAGTACAATAATGGTGACAGCACACATCCTTGTGGGGCCCCCACACTAATTGTCTTAAGACTTGAAAATGTATTATTCATTTTAATTACTTGTGTTCTGTTCTGCAAAAAATCCTAAATCCAAAGAGCAAGGGAGTGTTGGGTCCCCAATTGCTTTACCTTATCAAAAAGTTTAACTGGAATAATTGTATTAAATGCAGATTTATAGTCCACAAAAAGGACTGTGATATAAGTGTCGGGGCTTCAAGATGTTGAAAAATTGAATGGAGACACAGAGCCACAGCATCATCAACCGACCCATTAGCCTTATAGGCGAATTGGTGAGAATCCAAACAGATTTTAGAAATTAGATACCTAAGCACCAATCGCTCAAAAATTTTCAAAGCAACTGAAGTTAGGGCCACTGGTCTATAATCATCTAAGCAACATATTGCTGATATTGCTAAATTATCACAAGTTATGTTCAAAGGAGATTTTAATACTTGGTAAAATTAAAATTTATTTGGTTGTCCTATTATAGAAACAGACAAATGTCTAGAACTGAAACCTCAGTTTTCCAGAGCAAAACATTTGTGATCAATTAATCTCTTTAATTGCTCCACAGACTCTATTCTGTTATTACAAGACCTAAGAGTGATGCGAAAGAACAGGTAAATGGGACTGGGATCTTATGTCCTCTATTCTGAAAGCTTAACCAAAATCCACTTAGTCATTGTAGACAGGGTGTGTACTAAAGAGAACAGGACCTTATGGCATGACTACCAAAGAAGCCAAAAAAAAAACTGCCATTGATGTGATCCAGAAACTCACCAGGGGGCAGTATGACATAATAGAGCAAAGCTGTTCTCCTTATTGTACATGTTGTGCAGGTTTGCTGTTTCACTGGACTGCATTTACATCTACCTGACTATATGACAATAAAGATTATAAAGTAACATTTGTTTGCCTAATGAAAAATTTGAGATCCTAATGTGCAGAGTTTAATAAGAGCAAGTGACTGAATTAAACCCATAATTTCACATATAATCATTTTATGTTTCAGGGTAATAAAGAGGACTTTCAATTAAGTTGTCCATAGTATAAAGTTGCTGCTGCTTGTTGTTTTTGAGGAAACCGTGATATAGGACTTCTGTGAAGTTTCAGACGGAAGATAGATAGAAAAAGATGTCCAAAACATGTTGAAGCAATTTTCTGTATCAAAACACTGATAAGAATAATAACCATGATTAATAGCCTAATTGAGTGCCAATAATAATTCATTAGAATTGAACACCAAATCAGCCAATTAAAATTCTGAAGGATCATGTGACACCAATAGCGGAGTAATGGCTGATGAAAATTAGGCTTTGCCATTAAAACATTAATAAAGAAAATATTTATTTTAAATTGTAATAGTATTTTGTCGTGTTGCTGTCTTTGTTGTGGTTAGTAAAGTATTATCTTATATAAAATGACCCAAATAGGTCAAATTCGCTTTGCATACACTACAAACTCCATTTCCCAGAATGCCCTACTGTCTTCCACCCCCAGTCCAGCCGGTGTATTTGGATACAAAGTCAGCCCTAGGAGTTGACAGCCCGGTCCATGGAATAGATCGCCTTTCTCACAGGGAAAGGAAACAGAGGAAGAAACGATTCGATTGAGATGAACGACAGGCCGACAAACTGACCCTGCTGGGAGAACGATTACAAGAGCATCCTTCAGAGGAATTCGATCATGTGTACAACAAATGGGAATATTTCAGCGTTATGATACGCCCATGCGACGAGCTGTGTGGATGTTGTGATGCACGGTGAACGATCCAGGCAACCACAAACATACATCCGAATTCAGAAAACCGGTTGTTTTGGCCGGAGGAACGCATTGATACGTTACCACTGATCTCGGGATTAAAAGAAGTAATGCTGCTGAACCTAGAAAGGAATTAGGTGGATATTATTATTATTATATTATTATTATTGTAAAGATGGTGGACACGTCTTGTGTTGGCTTTTATTTGGGCGACATAAACACATTACGGAGAATTTCGTCGCCTAATCGCTGCCACCTGGATAAAAGTCACCTTTATGCAAGGCATCCGCATCACTCTCATTCTTCATAGAAATATCTCAGTATCGCTGTATCATAATAATCCAATAGCAAGCCGAAGTTTCGTTTAGCTTGTCATACATTTCTATTTGTATAACGATACGCACCTGACAGCTTGATTAATCAACTGCTCTTTGAAAATAAAATATCTACTGTTAAAATGACAATCATGGAAAACGAGGACGAAATGATCGAAGCAAGCACTTTGGCACGCGGTTCATAGAAATAACACGAGCCGACAGTCGCTTTGCTTTATGACGTGGATTAAATTACAAACAGTAGACTTGCAGTGGCTATAATAACGCTAATCGATTAAATATAAAAACGCCGAATATATGCGTTTCCTGATATGCAAAGCGATGAATATGTGGCGTACATTATGTATGTCGATTAAAGCTAATGACAGCTACGGCTCTGTCATCTCTGTTGTGATTCTCATCTTAAAATGGACGCGCGCTTTCCTTGAGCTGTCTTATAGCGCGCGATATGTTTCGAATTTATAAAACACAAGAGAAACGTTAAGTGAGTATCAAAAATTGCAAATAATTGTGGATATTTTGAGATCGCAAGCTGGTGCATCTCTGTGAGCCTATCAGTGCTGAATGTCTGAGGATGGCTTAAGCCTGCGCATGCATGTGTATAAGACTATGAATATTAATTTACATTCATTGCTAAAACAAGTTTAACATCTATGTACGTTTACACATGTGAGATCTTTACATGGATTAGAGGTTAAGACAACATTCCAGTGCAAGCTATTTAGGTAGAATTTAACCCCTACTAGAACATGATGTGTGATGAAAGGCAAATTATCAGAAGACCCATCTAGTTACTGTTTTGTCTTTAGTAATATTCGTTTACTTATGGATTCTGCTGTTAAAAAGAGAAACCAAGCAAGCAGTGTCCAAGGCCTTCAATGACTCTTCTGATGGAAAAGCCTAATGCTGCACAAAGTAACCAAAAAATAAGATTTGCACACCTTGATGGACTGTATATTCTCACCTAATCTCAAAGACTTTGGTTTCTCTAGCAAAAATATTTTTCAGTGTCATCATCTATAAAGCTATATAACTATATAGCATCATCATATTAGAGCTGTTAGCACACATTGACTGACTAAAATGCTCTATAAATGTTAAGACACACACAAAGTGTGCTGTGGACAATCCAAGCAATTGGTGAGGACCGTGCAGGGGCAGTCCAGCAAAATTTTTACTTATTGATTTTGTTCCTCATCAAGAAGGCCTGCACTCAGTAGATGGGCTCCGCATGGATATTGTGCGCAAGTTGACAGAGGGCCTCCTCCAGCTTTTGAGACCACATCGTTGACCTGAACACTCAGTGATGGACCCATATACGAGACTGAGTGGAGTAGGAGCTGGAGGTGGTGGCAGTGCTGCCCCACTACCTTGCACCAGTAGGGGAGGTTCCTGTGCACCCCCAGTTCCCACTGCCCTCCTAGCAAATGCAAACTCAATACCCTGCCTGACACACAACAGCAGCAGCCAGAACTCCTCTACTTTTTCCTCTTCAGTGGACTCCCCAGATTCCCATCTTCCTTGTCATCATGAAGGCAGTAACACGTACTGGACAGCTGTCTTTGATTATGAGGCCACCGCAGACGAGGAGTTGACCTTGCGACGTGGCGACCTACTGGAGGTGCTCTCCAAGGACTCAAAAGTGTCTGGAGATGAGGGCTGGTGGACTGGCAAGATCCAGGACAAGGTGGGCATATTCCCTTGTAATTATGTGACCCGACGGGACACCAGCTATCCAGCGTTGCCTCCGGGAGGTCTGGTCGGTGGGGAGTCACCACTGGAGATTGATTTCTCAGAGCTGTGCTTGGAGGAGGTGATCGGTGCTGGAGGCTTTGGAAAGGTGTATAAGGGTGTGTGGCGAGGTGAAGAAGTAGCTGTTAAAGCAGTTCGTCAGGACCCAGATGAGGACATCAGTGCTACGGCAGAGAACGTAAGGCAGGAGGCCAGACTCTTCTGGATGCTCCGACACCGCAACATCATTGCCCTCCGAGGTGTTTGCCTGCGGGAGCCAAATCTTTGCCTGGTTATGGAATATGCCCGTGGCGGGGCACTTAACCGGGCACTTGCTGGGAAGAAGGTGCCTCCTCGGGTACTGGTGAATTGGGCAGTGCAGATTGCGACGGGAATGGACTACTTGCACAACCAGACCTTTGTGCCAATCATCCATCGAGACCTCAAATCAAGCAACAGTGAGTAATGTTTCTTTATTTTTCACAGCAAAAACTGTACCTTTAGGGGTACAATAACTCACTGAGTCAGTACCCTTAAAGCAACAACTTTGCACCTTATCTGTGCCTAAAAGTCCATATTAGTATCTATGAGTACGGAGTAGTAATATGTACCCTTAAGGTACTAATATGAACCTTTAAGGTTTAAAAAGGATACAAATATGTCCCTTTGAGGGTACAGCCCCAGCGTCAAGCTGTTTTACCCCTTAAGGTGCAACATTTGCACTTTTTTTTCTCAGAGTGTTCTGATGCACTCAACACCAACACATATTCATACGCAGCAACATATTGATTAAAGGTAAATGCCTTTGGGACACTTCTGGCATGCCAGATACAGTCCCAACAGAAATGCAGTGCATCAAATATATAATTCTGCATCTATAAATTCGCAATGGGAATTATGGGTTTTGCACAGGTGGGGTGACTGTAGTGAACAGAACAAAAGGAATAGATGCTGTGTGTGGACTTGTTCATAGCCTCATCGTGGCATTGCTTCCTCTTCTTAAGGAGAGCTGCTCTGCTCTGGAAAATGCTGGGCTATTTTTGATCTTTTGTGCTATTTGCTGCTAAGCGCAGTTGGAGTTGTTGTGGGCAGAAAGAAGAGAGTAGCTTAATGGATGAGTATGGATGCACTTGGGAAAAGGAACACTGCACACTAGATACTAAGGGTACAGTTTTTGCAGTAGCAGAGCTTGACAGACACTCAAGAGAAGATTTAGCAAAGTCTGCTAATCCCTGTCCTTATCAAATCCATGAAAACAGTCACCCCAGTGCTGCTCCCTCTCCCAGAGATGGGATGCATGTTTATTGTGCCCCTGTAGACACAGGAGGGGTGAAAGCATTAGCTGTCAGAGTTTAGAGTTTCACTGCTTCTCATTATCCAGGGGCTCTGTGCTCAGGTATCCTCTTCAAACTGTAGTCGTACTCGGAGATTGGCACAGCTGCCGTGGCAACAGAGACGGATTCCAAGCCCTCCAGCCTCTTCCCAGCTCCCCTCTATTGCACCCTAGACATCCCCCTCCCCTCCCCCACAGTACAGTCCCTTCTCAACGACACACTACAGTGGGATTGTGTGTTTGGTACCCTTTTAGCTCACCAATAATTGCATTCCCATACTAGGCTCAGCATTTGTTACAAAATGTAACTCTGATATTTTAATTTTAGCATTCAAAATAAAGTAGCCCCTCACAATTGGTGTAAATCAATGGGTCTTTGTAAATGTATCATATTAGAACAATGACACGAAGAGTCAGGGACAAAGACATTCACATTAGCATACCAAAATTACTGTAATAGCTGCCTTTCCCTCATGTTGCCTGGGAGGCTAATTTGAACATACTTGGTTTGCTGGTTGTCAGTGCATCTGAATAACTAGGATAATCTGATTACTGTGTGACCTCCTTTAAAGTGATGTCACTCTGTGTGTGTGAGTTGATAGGCTGAAGTATATGGTCAGTTAACTGAGCTCACACTGGACTTAAGTTACCGTTATCAAAGAATGGCCCACACTCTGGCAAAAACAAAAGAGGAATGGGGATCAACTGGAAGGGTGACTCAGCTGACAGTAATGCTAAACCCCTGATCACCTTCCCCTGACACACTCTTCAGGCAGGTCTTTACTGGAACACAGGAATGGCTGATGGCTAACACGCACTCTCTGGCGCTATCGAATTGTTGTGGCACACGTTTAGTACTTGTTTTCAACCTAAAGGGGAGGTCTAATGATATTTCATGCATTCTAACTTATTTACACTGTTAAAGAGTTGGATTTTCATGCTAAACATGGCCAAAGTAAAAAAAAAAAAAACAGTTGAATGTATGATGGAGTATTTCTGTGCCAAATACACTCCTTCAGGGTTCGTAAAAGTTTCGGAAAGTTTTTTTTTAAATATGGCCCTGTATGATGTCATAAAGGGCAGAATTCTCCCGGAAAAACATGCACACACATCAACCAGGGGTGCGTTTCCCAAAAGCATTGTTAGCTAACTACGGCCGTTAGTTCCCTTTAACTCTGTTGGTAATTACGTAACTTGCGACCATAGTTGCTTTTGGGAAATGCACCCCACAGCGAGAGCAAGAGTGTGCCCATCAACGTGCTTCAGTCGGGTTACAGAATTTGCAGCGCTGCACAGGACTTGCTCAAGAAGGCAATGTAATTTTATTTTTAGACCACGAAATCAACAATGTCACCAAAAAAGTGTGTTTTTGGTTGTGAGGGAAAGATTCCCCCCCAAAAAAAACTACGGGAACAGCGGATGCAGTTTGTTTCTCTGGAGTTGTCATAGACAGTCTGCAGTCTATGACAATGTACAGGTGCATATCAATAAATTAGAATGTCGTGGAAAAGTTCATTTATTTCAGTAATTCAACTCAAATTGTGAAACTCGTGTATTAAATAAATTCAATGCACACAGACTGAAGTAGTTTAAGTCTTTGGTTCTTTTAATTGTGATGATTTTGGCTCACATTTAACAAAAACCCACCAATTCACTATCTCAAAAAATTAGAATATGGTGACATGCCAATCAGCTAATCAACTCAAAACACCTGCAAAGGTTTCCTGAGCCTTCAAAATGGTCTCTCAGTTTGGTTCACTAGGCTACACAATCATGGGGAAGACTGCTGATCTGACAGTTGTCCAGAAGACAATCATTGACACCCTTCACAAGGAGGGTAAGCCACAAACATTCATTGCCAAAGAAGCTGGCTGTTCACAGAGTGCTGTATCCAAGCATGTTAACAGAAAGTTGAGTGGAAGGAAAAAGTGTGGAAGAAAAAGATGCACAACCAACCGAGAGAACCGCAGCCTTATGAGGATTGTCAAGCAAAATTGATTCAAGAATTTGGGTGAACTTCACAAGGAATGGACTGAGGCTGGGGTCAAGGCATCAAGAGCCACCACACACAGACGTGTCAAGGAATTTGGCTACAGTTGTCGTCAGAGGCGTCTTACCTGGGCTAAGGAGAAGAAGAACTGGACTGTTGCCCAGTGGTCCAAAGTCCTCTTTTCAGATGAGAGCAAGTTTTGTATTTCATTTGGAAACCAAGGTCCTAGAGTCTGGAGGAAGGGTGGAGAAGCTCATAGCCCAAGTTGCTTGAAGTCCAGTGTTAAGTTTCCACAGTCTGTGATGATTTGGGGTGCAATGTCATCTGCTGGTGTTGGTCCATTGTGTTTTTTGAAAACCAACGTCACTGCACCCGTTTACCAAGAAATTTTGGAGCACTTCATGCTTCCTTCTGCTGACCAGCTTTTTAAAGATGCTGATTTCATTTTCCAGCAGGATTTGGCACCTGCCCACACTGCCAAAAGCACCAAAAGTTGGTTAAATGACCATGGTGTTGGTGTGCTTGACTGGCCAGCAAACTCACCAGACCTGAACCCCATAGAGAATCTATATATTATTGTCAAGAGGAAAAGAGAACAAGAGACCAAAAAATGCAGATGAGCTGAAGGCCACTGTCAAAGAAACCTGGGCTTCCATACCACCTCAGCAGTGCCACAAACTGATCACCTCCATGCCACGCCGAATTGAGGCAGTAATTAAAGCAAAAGGAGCCCCTACCAAGTATTGAGTACATATACAGTAAATTAACATACTTTCCAGAAGGCCACCAATTCACAAAAAAAATGTTTTATTGGTCTTATGAAGTATTCTAATTTGTTGAGATGTGAATTGGTGGGTTTTTGTTAAATGTGAGCCAAAATCATCACAATTAAAAGAACCACAGACTTAAACTACTTCAGTCTGTGTGCATTGAATTTATTTAATACACGAGTTTCACAATTTGAGTTGAATTACTGAAATAAATTAACTTTTCCACGACATTCTAATTTATTGAGATGCACCTGTAGATATCATCATAATAGCTAGTTAAGTGTACTAGTTTACCATGTGTGTTGTGAAAACTGAAACTTCAATTACAGGACAGGTTTAAGTACTCAACTGTGGACAAAAATCTGGTAAGAACACTTAGGGAACTGTTTTGTGTATGCACACTTACTAGAGTTATTTTTATTATTTTTTGTAGTTCTGATTACCTGACTTGGCTGTTCTGTAATATTGATTTTAGTGAGTACAGTTCAGTTGGTCATGTGATGTTCATACCATCTGAGCATGTGAATTGCCTGTAAAGGTGTAAAATTAGACTTATCAAATAGTGTTTTACCAGCAGGTGTAGAGAAAATAAATAATGGAGAGATGACTGGACGAGAGAGAGGCTGGGAACACAGAAGAATAGCAACAATGACCCCTTTATCGCATATGCAAGACAAAGATGCCTTGACAATGACAGAAGTCACTCGCCTGACTGGGGGAGGGTGGACATGAGAATGATTGTCTGGACCACGAGAGTTCAGATGGATACAGGGGACATGAAAATACTAATTGAGGTGTATACTATATATGTATGGCTGCGTGTGTGTATGTTCTGGAAAAGCCCCAGGGTCTGAACTCACACAGGGAGAGAGAGGGTCAGTGGTGGGTTATAAGCACCAGGGTCAGTGGGGTACAGAGTTGTGCGACTCATTTGTCACAAAAGACAGATGTCTTTATTTTAAGTAGCTCAATTTGTAGACCATGGTACTAGCAATGGCAATGTCATGGGGTCAATTCCTAGAACACGCATAAAAAATATACATTGTAAGCCTTTTAAGTCACTTTGGAACATCTTCCAAATGCATACATGCACTTGCACATGACATTACATCACAAACTATGTACTTATCTAACTGGGACTTATGTTAGTGTGTTATAAGGTTTCTGCTTTTTCTATCTCTTTCACACAGACTGTATTCAGAAGATTTGCTCTTGAGGCTACTAAAAACTTTACAAAAGATGCCTGACAGTTTCACAACGCCACTCTCCTGCCTTTACGACAACACCCTGCATTCATGGGATGCACAAATGTCACCCACAATTTTAGGTGACCCATTAATAAGTAATAGGATGCATTCCTTTCCCACCGAATAGAATGAGTCAGACGGGGGTGGTGGTAAAAGCAGGGCCATGGACTTTTTGCATTGTTTGCACACTGGTTAGTGACCATGAGTCATTTGTCTAGCCTTTTATGTGTTAAACATTATGAACAATACCATTTTTAGAGTTTGAGAAGCGATACCTGTATTTAGTTAAGCCATAATTTTCAAGTATATTACAGCAGGACTGACAATTTGAGGGCAGTGTTACTTTTTTATTATTTTATGTGTTACAAAGTATTGGGTAAGAGCTGTTATTTTACTGCCCTTTCTGGTTATGAGGCTGATTTCAACAAAAGAGAAGCTTTAAGGGCTACCTGCAGGTTTCCGCCAAAATAAAAGCTTGAATGTTCAATGCTTGAAAATGAAGATTTAAGACAGTTACAGCTCTATTGTAAACAATTATTATTATATTTGTCTTAAGTACTCAGTTTTTATTTTACAGTAAAATATTACAATAATCTTTTGTTAATATTATTAACAATAATATAATAATATATTTATTTTTTATAATTTTTTAGCAATAATAATAATTCCAAACAAATATTTTTTTTGAAATCATATTGATATATAATCACCAATTGTTCACCCCTATAAACAATCACAGCAATCCTGGAGTTTTTTTATTTTATATTTTTTAAATCACTTTAAATCACATTCTCAGTTTTTATCAAATTGTACTCTTTATTTTTCAAGTAATTCAATTGCAGTAACTTTTCTTTTATTATTTGCATTAGATTTGGCGTTTTGATTGCATTTAGTTGATGAAGAAGAAGACCTCAATCAGTAGATCGCTCACTCCCGTGTCCTCACTCTAAGGCAGTGTTGGGAATGTCTGTGAATTATTTTTATTTTTTATCGAAACATGAATATGAAGCAACTCGGTGCAATTTATTGCATTTCCCAGCATTACTTGAGAGACAGGACATTCTAGGAAAGTGTGCTCAATACATTTGCTCATCTGTGGCTCTGCACACACGCATTTCACTCTGTGCTCAACAACAGCTCTATTGAATGAATTTATATCATACTCATCATTAATTGTGAAATGTCCAATCTGCTGACAGTTTGTTCTGCTTCATGGTGTTTCAGTTTGTGATGAACTTACAGTGCACTCTATAGTATTATATGTTAATGAATCATACTAAAATTGGCATGAAATGTAAATTCAGCCAATCGATTTTTCAAATCCGTGTTATTGATCTTATTGTGAACGATTCACCCATTTAATAATTATTGGTATTTTTTGTCTTGTAATGTATAACCACAATGTCCCAACTCAATCATGTAGTCTGCTTAAACCCCGCCCCATATTTACATTCAGATGCATGCTCAACAAACAACTGATAGAACCAAGACCCTGATATTTTTTTCTTTTCAATAATCTGTTTTACTAGAATATACTTCACAATATGGAAGAAAAGCTGTCACTACTTTTGTTTTATCGCAACTTTGCTATTAACAAACCATTACGCATTTTGCCTCAATAAACTCCTAATTTGCTGTTTATTAATAGATAGTGAGGTAGTTGTTAAATTTAGGTATTGGGTTGGATTAGGGATGTAGAAAATGGTCATGAAGAATATGTGCTTTATAAGTACTAATAAACAGCCAATATGTTCATAATAGGCAAGCTAATAAGTAACTAGTTAACAGTGAGAATTGGTCCCTATATTAAAGTGTTAGCGATTATAAAAATTCTTATGCCCTTGTAATCTTTATTCAAAAAACAATACCTTCCCCTCCCCCTCTTAAAAATCCCTCCCCTCCATCAACCTGTCTCTCACATGAGATCAGCAGTTAGGAAACAACAACGATTCAACAATCCAATCAATTTACAATGGACAAAATCAAGTCTGACCCTACATGTTTTCTACACCGTGATCTATAGCACACCTTGCATGGGTTGGAAAATCTATGAATATTGTTTAGTTTTTGGGGGAAATAAATTAGTGTTTGTTCAATAAATGTCATTTCGCACAGTTTCCCATTGATTTACTCTTTGATATAGGCTATATCTAGTAAAATTAACCTTTAGCGCTGACTTTGTTACTCTTTGGTCGATCAGAGTGAGCTCATTTTTGAAAAACCTGAGAACTTGAGCATCTGCAGTACAGGTGTGTTTAGAGACTGTATGTGTTGGTCATCTTTTGTCTAGGCATGTGTGAGTGAGACTGGTGTAGGTCAGTGTCTCTCTTTGCTTCAACTTTGACACAGTTTAAATGTGAGCCAGACAGTAAATACACACCGTATCTGCCACAAAAATCAATAAAGAGACAATAAAAAGTAGTTATCTCGGTTAATGAACTGAAGACTGTAGCCCTCATATGACAGAGTATCTTTAAAACTGTTCTAGTTAATACATAACCAGACACGTTTTTTTTTTTTGCAGGCATGAGAATTTCTCAGTTGTTTTCTATTTAAAGAGTTAGAGTCCAAGGTTTGGCCCAGAGCTCACATGATACAAAGCAAAGAAAACTCACAAAGTGCTTATCCACACGCAAACTGAGCATACACTCTAATGCACCACACACACACACACACACACATTTACTATAGACTGCAGCATCACAGAGTCAATAACCAAGCAAGACCTGCCCATACAGCTAATATAAACACATTTACACTTACAGAAGTGTTTACAGGTGTTACTATGGTACAGTAAACAGACCATCCAAATCCAAAAATCCATGTCCACCACATGACTAAGCATATAGAGCATGTCGTGGATATGGTGGGAAAGACACAGAGTGTGTAGTGTTATATTCCACATACCCTTGCAATGCACACTGAACAACACATGCAAATCTGACAACACAGGCAGCCACTATAGCTCTGTACACAGAACGCACTGGCATGGCCGAGTGTCAGAGATCATTCCGCACAATGCCCATCGGTGGTCTGCTTTTCTATAGTGGGTGAAGTCAGAGGAGTATTGTTGGAGCACTGGGAGCAAGGGGAGCAAGGCAGAGCCTCCCTAGAACAGGTTGTGTTAGAGTGTCCTGTAAACAGATCATTACACAGCAGTTTTCATTAATCAGTCCCTTGAGGTAAAATGGTTTGTTATCTGAGTGTAGAGTGAATTCATCTCAAATTGTAGTTGGGTGAATTATGATAAATCAAGCCAAATGTATTTACTTTTTCCAGCTCGATAAGAAAAAATGCTGAGAAATATACATTCCAATAAACACATATTGTTATTATTTTCATAAGCTAATTTTCCAGAATTGTGGAATCCATTCATAAAAATGGAATTTACAGTATAACACAAAGTTGCAGAATTTAGCGACTTTTGGATGGATTAATCAAAAGTAGGGCTGTACAATTAATTACATTATAGTGTGGATTTTAAAAATAATCTGGAAAAACTAAAACTAAAAACTGCAATTGGAGGGGGCACATTTCAGTTGGCAGTTTTGTATTGTTGCTTGTTCACAAATAAG
The DNA here is from genome assembly GCA_027422405.1 of Ptychobarbus kaznakovi. Lineage (NCBI taxonomy): Eukaryota > Metazoa > Chordata > Actinopteri > Cypriniformes > Cyprinidae > Ptychobarbus > Ptychobarbus kaznakovi. Next base: position 13,702,829 of record CM049809.1, read on the forward strand.
ATTGTCGTTTTAACTACAAAACGTGGTAACATTTACCTAATACATTTGTCCATGCTAAATGTTTTTTTTTGTTTTTTTTTTAGTTTAAAATGGGCTTAATTACCTATCTCTTCAGGTTAAGGTATTGGATATAAAGCACGAGAGAGAAACATTACAGAGGAAAAGAGAGAGAGAGAAACATTAATGCATTTGAAAGTAATCAGTGTAATTATTTCTGTAAACATTTTTATAAAAATAAGTATTAATTAATTCATGAGATCAGTCAGTATTTTATTTATTTATTATTTTTATGTGTACTATGAAAGCTTTTTTTCAGATACCCAATTACAGTCAAAAATGACCTAAACAATGCCAGCAAGAATGCAGGCTGTTATGAAAGGTAGGAGGCCCTTTTATATTATGTGAATAAATACTATTTAGTTGTTTCAGTTTGTTATTTGCCCAGTAAATGACAATTACATTTTTAGATTTAAACAAATCTTTGACAGGTTCCTAAAATATTTCTGTTCTCTCTTTATTATGACAGGTGGTTTAATAAATTGTTAAGCAAATAAACTGTTAGCTTTTTTATCCGATATAATCGAAAAAAAAATAACCAGCCAACTAAAAGATTATCAAAATAATCGTTAGTTGCAGCCCTAAACAAAACTCTGCACTTTTGTAAAATAATGAATGCAAACAGAATGCGCTTTCTGCCGTCTCCGTCTCTGCGAACTTGAGTGCGAAACTCCATGTATATCTTTGCCTTACAGACATTAAAACTATATCTATAGAGAGCGAAATGTCTACTTTCAAATGAACCAATTCAAATGGAAAACAAATATTCTCAGATTATGTAATCCGTATGAAACATGCATCAAGGCGCATCACTACTGCAGAGATGACGAGTCCGTGTCGCTGACTTCATCTCTTAATCTGAAAGCACTAGTGTATCAATGTTAAATGTCTCTTACTGTTTTTCCCTGACACATTCATAAACATGACTTCTTCTGGTTTGCTGTGCTGTGGCAAACTCTATGCATGTGCCATAGTACTTATTAGGCTACGAAGGCAATTAAAGGCTCGGTATTATGATTTAAATTAATAATAAGTATTATTAAATTAAATATGAAATATTAATAAATGTGCGATTAGTCGATTAATGCTTAAATTGAATGACTACTAGTCGAGCAGAAAAATCTTTAGTCGGGGACAGCCCTAATGTGAAGACAAGAAGACGCTGCATTGCCAAAAATAGTCTTTGTATTGCCCTCCTTCTGATGCCAACATTAGGAAAGAGTGGATTAACTTTATTTTGAATGAAGATCCAGACCGCGTCAGTAAGAACTTCGTCCTTTGTTAAATTCATTTTAACGCAGATTCGTTTGCAAACAAGGCACAATTCGACGCAGGATTTTCAGAAAGATTGAAACTAAAAGACGGTGCTGTGCTGACTATTTTGGATGCGACAGTAATGTCGCAACACAAGTGTGAGTAACTGTTTTCATTACGTGGTCACTATTGCTTTGTCTCGTACAAATCATTTGATATGTATTGGTTTTTTATGCATTTTTGACCTTAATCACAGCAGCATCCATCTATGAGGAAATGTATGCTGTCAAACATACACAACTGTTAGCCAATCATAGCAGGGGGCGTTTACTTTCGAGTCTACAATCCGCCACGCCTATTCAAACAGCGTTCTGATGAGGGGGTTAAAAACAGGACAGAAAATAGCTTATTACTTCTAAATTATGATTTTTTTATGTAAAATTCTTGATAAAATTTTAAGTGGACCTCAGAGAACAGTACAAAATAAAAAAACAAAGGCGGTTTGTGACCCCTTTAAGCCATAATGGCAGAAGGGGGAGTGTTTGGGAAACCTGTTTGAAAACAGACATTATTTTTGTAATTCAGTTTTGTAATTTCACTAATGTTTAGTGCAGCAATAACATACTTAACCTTTAATTCAATTCAAGATTATTTGTATAGTGCTTTTTACGATACAATCGTTGCAAAGTGGCTTTACAGGAAATTAAGTTTCTTCAATAGATTTATATATTGTAGAATCTTAATAATGTTTAACTTATGGCAAAATTTGGTTAATTCTGTATACTGTCTGAGGGTTGGCATCATCCCTTCTCAGGTGTTTGGTCATCTCAGTTCATTTAAGGGTTGGATCCAGACTGAAGCTTGTGTAATTCATAGTGAACACGGGATGTAATTAAAAAAATAATTTGTTCAAGCTAAAGCATAATAATGTGCGTTTGATCAGATATGACTGCAGTACAAGATTATGAGATGCATTACATGAATGCTTGGCTAAAGAGATGTGTCTTTAATCTAGATTTAAACAGAGAGAGTGTGTCTGAACCCCGGACGTTATCAAGAAGGCTATTCCAGAGTTTAAGAGCCAAATATGAAAAAGACTCCACCTCCTTTAGTGGACTTTGCTATCCTAGGTACTACCAAGAGTCCAGAGTTTTGTGACCTTAGGGAGCGGGATGGATTGTAGCGTGATAGTAGATTAGTTAGGTACGCAGGAGCTAAACCATTTAGGGCCTTATAGGCAAGTAATAATATTTTGTAACTGATATGGAACTTAATAGGTATCCAGTGCAGAGACTGTAAAATTGGAGTAATATGATCATATTTACCTTTAAGGTAAATATGTTTGTTATATTCCAAAAACTTTTCAGATTGTGTGCTCTTTTTGAGTTTAATACAGTGCTTTAATTATTTAAGAAGAGCTAAGATACAAAAAGTGTTCCTTGGAAGTGTGACAACACACAAGTGGAGTAGCTCTTGCAGGCAGGTGCTTTGCTGACTGTCAGGTGCTGCTTGTGTCATGGAGTGTCTCTTTGCATGTGCCTCAGGTGACATTTACCTCAAAGAGGCCTGACAGCAGCACAGCTGACGCGGGGAAAAGCTGGCGTCCACAGGTACATTTAACCCTGTGGGAGAGGGAGGCCGTGCGGTTACCACCACTGGTGTCCTATTACAACAACTCATTAAAGGCTACAACAGAATGTCAGTACCAATTCAAATTCCTTATGTTTTACCTGAAATAAACTGTTCATATATGAAGATATAATAAAGTTGAACACTAGTGTTTGGAGAGGATTAAACAGCGGAAAAGAAGGATTGGCTTTGTTCAGTTTAACTGCAGTTCTCACGTCCCTATTCAGGCAAATTTTCATGCAGTTCCTGGTTGGTGGTTTGCATTCCAAATGTCCCTAAAAGAGATTCAATGTATGTCTAGAGAACAAGGCCATCGTCCGTACAGCACAAGTTCTAATTACACTGTTATCTATTGACATTATAGCCAGTCTAATATTGACCTTCGAATAGAGGCAGAAATTTGACTCTAAACGAGAATGCGGAACCTCAAGGACTTTTTAAAAGCACAGGCAACAAAGCGGCAGCATCTAATGTCTGAAAGTTACCATGCAGAAGATCATGTGGGCACAAAGCCTTAGTAATATCTCTCCTGGAGGGCAACATTGTGCCGTGCTGGAACTGATTAAAGCTCAATGAGCCGTTGGTGTTGCTTCTGCAGCCAACCAAAGGTATCAGTAACACAAGGTCTTTGTAAAACCAAGCAAACTCTACTAGACTGAAACCCTTTGCCCGTTTAAATTTATAGTTTCTTTCTTTCTCGTGTGTTAGTGAGCACTTTGCTTGGGATGGGAATGAGGAAGTAATGTGAATCCTCTGATCGATTCTGATTCTTTAACAGTTCCATTATCAAAGCGGCTTAGACAGATGTTTTAATGATGTCTTTGTAGAAGTGGCATAAATACAGTCTAATAATTGGCCTCAACTTATCATTCTCCACCCTGACTGTATTTATGATCTCTAATTTTAAGATTTGGCTATTATCTGGAGCTTTTCGTGTCCGACTGCATTTTTGTATGCAAGATACAAAATAACCACATGAAATACACCGAAGCTATGGCAAAAGAGCACTTTAAACGGCTTTATGAAATGAATGGGACCATCAGTATGATGAGTGTCTCATTAGACACTATAAAGCCCAAACAGACTTCCATATATAGCTCCTCTTTAGTCCTTCTTTCATGTTTATATATTTCCACCTCTCTCTTTTCTTTCTTTTGCTGCCTTATTCTGATGCCGCATGCTGTCTGAAATATCCACGTCACTCCCTATGTTTAGCACTCCCACATATAAAACACACAAAGCTACAAGCACAAGAATACAAATACATACTTCTACAAACACACACACACACACACTGATGATATGCCCCAATTCCTCTTGTCCTTGCTTCTTTCCTTTATACTCTGTTCACCCATTCTCATCATCATCCGTCTCTCTTTCTCTTTCCCCCTTTGGTTGAGTGTAAAAATGGATGCCTCGGCAGGCGACAGCTGGAATCTTATTCATACAGGAATGGAGGGAGGTAGGCAAGGCGAGAGAGATGGAGAGAACGAGAGAGAGATAGGGGGATGAGAGGGATTGTCTGTAGGGCACAGTTATAAAGAGGAAACGCAGTCTCCCAGAGACTGCTGAGGATAGGGAGGAGAAGGGGGCTACATTCACTGATTGGTCCAAACATTTGCCGCCTAGCTTAGTCATGCCTCTGCTGGTTGGTCCACAGCCATGCTTGCCAACAGCGCTCTTAATCAATAACCTTTTCAGTCAAATTCTGCTTTGATGGCTGTGTATGTTAATATGCTAAAACCAACTAGATAAGAGCGCTATAGTGCGAGTATATCGATCTTGGGGTGGGTGATATAGCTAAAAATGATCTGAATATTTGTATACCTTTTAATCATTATTTGATGTTTTATTATTTATATATTTTCTTTGAATTGGTGTAGAATTTTTTTTATCATAAAAGCCATAATTGTAACCAAACAGCCATTGTAGCCAAGCAGATTCAAAAGTTTAATGTAAAAATGAAAACACTGAAATGCTCAATATTTTCTACAGTTTTCACATAAGAAACACTAGGAAGAATATTTGTTAATGTTTATTTTTATGCAGCAATATAAATCATGGTAATGCATATATTTTACTACATATATTACTATAACATTTTGATGAAAAATACCTCAAGACGGATTGTTGATTAAAGTTATTTTTGTTTTCTTTGCACGCAAAAAGTATTCTTGTAGCTTCTTAAAATTACCGTTCAACCATTGATGTCACATGGACTATTTTAAAGGGATAGTTCACCCAAAGAAAAAATTCTGTCATTAATTACTCGTCCTCATGTCGTTCCAAACATTAAGATCTTCGTTCATCTTCGGAACACAAATTAAGATATTTTTGATGAAATCTGAGAGCTCTCTGACCCTCCATGGACCGCAACGATATTACCTATATAATAGTCATGATGATGATATGTGACATGAGGGGTTCAACTGTAATTTTACGACGCCACGAGAATTATTTTGTGCGCAAAGAAAATCGTAATAACATAATTTATTCAACAATTCTTCTCCCCGAGTTGCAGTCTTCCGCCATTTTGGAGCGTATCCACTGAACTTGATCAACGTAATAAGCATTGTTTATGTTCAGCATGCACGCGCTGTCTACTGAACGTAAACAACGCTGATTACTCTGGAATACTCTCCAAAATGGCGGAAGACGTTAACTCTGGGAGAAGAATTGCTAAATAAATTATGTTATTATTGTTTTCTTTGTGCAGACAAAGTATAATGACATGAAGGTGAACAATTAATGGCAGAATTTTTGGGTGAACTAACCCTTTAATGTCCTTACTACCTTTCTGGGCCTTGAACATGTTAGTTGCATTGCTGTCTATGAAGGGTCAGAATTCAGAAAGCTCTCGGATTTCATTGGAAATATTTTATTTGTATTCCTAAGATGAACTTTGAAGGTCTTAAGTGTTTGGAATGACACGAGGCTGAGTAATTAATTGGGTGAACTATCCCTTTACTAGCCAAATAAATAAGTGCAAGAATGCCTGTTTGTAATATTCACAATGTCTCTGTGTTTTACATCACAAGCAAAATCCTTGCAAATATCTGATGCATTGGCTACCCCCTTTCTGTATAGATGCAGGCCTGAAAATAAGAACCCCTGAGAAATACAAAATGAAGGATTCAAACTGCTATGTCAGCATGTGGGACTGTACAGATCTCTCTCTCAGCAGTGTAATGTAGTGGACCTGGGCTGAAGCAGCAGGTAAAATTGCGGGGGGAACAAGGGACCTGATTCAGCCACAGTACCAGCTGTTCCTGCCTTCAGGGGACAGTTTCATTTCACCCTTCGTGCACCCTACAGAGTGTGCACTCTATATGGCACTGAGGGGAGAATTTGTGCTTTCAGATTAGAAGATAGGGAAGAGTGGGCGACACAGCGATTGATTGAGACACAGACCTTTTCAGTGAGCCATAGGGAGACAAAGAGGACAGCACTGTGTGGGTGAGAGAATGTGCTTCAGAGACAGCTTGTCTCATTCTTAAATTGCGCGCCTGACCAATCAGGCAAAGTTTAGGACTGTTCCACGCTTATGTGATTTACCAATTATTATAAAAAGCTATAGTAAAAGGTATTAGCACAATAACACAACTTCTTTATTGCTTAATTATAAATCAGTGACTGTTCAAATATTTGTATCACCCTCTTGACTTTAAACTGCTGTGTGAAGACTTGATGAGGTGCCGTTCTCATGGATTTTCGAAGAAACAAATGGTCTAGTCTCCAATCGGATCATAAAGGGTCAAGGGTCAAATTGCTTGTTGTAATGACAAACAGTTATACAAGGGTTGCAGCATGACAGATGTTTGTGCCCTGACAACATACTGCACTTTATCATCATTAGGCTTAGTTTAAAGTAGCTGCAAATTGAGATGTATATAAAGGAAATGCTAATTAAGTTGTATTTTTAGCCTACTGGGGTCCAGAGTGAGTAATTCTCTGAAAGACAGAAGATTTATGTTAAGGGATATTGCTCTCTCGCTCTCTCTCTTTGACACACTGACTTTGAATAAAGGGTAAATATCAATGTAATTAATAGGAGTTATGATGTTAGACAGTTACGGGTTGTAAAACCTGTGTGACTGTCCTATCATATATCATCCCAACACATAAACATACACTTCCATGCATGCCCCGAATGTCCGGCAGGAGCCTTTAGTGAAGAACCACAACAGAAGTTAATTGGAATAAAACATGCATGTATATGTTGTGTACACACACACACACACACACACATTTACCATCACTGACACACCCTCACTTGTTCAACCTCAGACATGTTCAACGAATGAGTTTTGTGCCTCTTTATTCACTCCCATGAACACCCTCTCTCTCCACACATATATTCACACAATCTATATATTCTTTCTCTGTGACTTGCACACACATTCACCCCCTCATAACCCTCTGGTGGCAACTGTCCCTCAGGGTCACATGGCCACTAAGACAAAGCCTTATTAACATTGTGAGCAGCCATCTCCTATTCTCCTAATCCCCCGTCACACCAGAGGCAGAAACACACACTCGCACAAATGCACACAGGGAAAGATCAAATTATAGCTGAAGTTCACTAAAAAATTTTGCAGAGTTGCATTCATTTTTCGCCAAGATCTCGTATTGATGATGGGATAGTCAGACCGCTGCGCAAAGTTTTCTCCAGCACATCCCAAAGATTCTCAATAGGGTTAAGATCTGACTCTGGACTCTGTGGTGGCCAATCCATGTGTGAAAATGATGTCTCATGCTCCCTGAACCACTCTTTCACAATTTGAGCCCGATGAATCCTGGCATTGTCATCTTGGAATATGCCCGTGCCGGCATCAGGGAAGAAAAAATGCATTGATGGAATAGCCTGGTCATTCAGTATATTCAGGTAGTCAGCTGACCTCATTGTTTGGGCACATAACATAATCATCCATGCAGTAATTATTCAATGGGAGGATCGTACCTATTTGCTTAGTTAAATCCAGGTGGTGACTTTTATTTTTTGACTTTTTAATATACATCAAGTTTACTGACAAGACATATATATGGATTGCCTCGGCAGTTTGTCAACCTTCTTAGAAGGTATTTTTAGCAGAAAGCATGTCCTTGTGTAGGAATAAAAAATATATGAAACACAATGTTTCTGCCAAAAATAGAGCATCTATTGTATAATAATAGTGATCATTCACATCCAGCGTTTTTGCTATATTTTCTCATCTTTTCATCTGATATAGCAGGAATTGATCAAGTAATACATCTCTGATTATGTGAATTAATTGCTTTCACTTCTATTTTTCAATTTTCTCTATTTTTCTATTCAGGCATTTTAAAAGGCATCTTAAAAGGCAGTTTGGTTTTATTTACACCCCTGGCTTCCATATAGGGCAAACATTTTATTTATTTATTTATCCCATATTCTGTTATCTATATATTGTAAATGCATATAGGCAATGCTAAATATAATCTTTATTTAATAAAAAAGTAAGTAGGGTCATTATAATAAATGATCATTATTTATTTTCATTGACAAAACATCTAGTTGTACAAAGAACATGCATAGTTATCTTTTCTCTGCATTTCATATTATATTATGTTGTATTAAAAAAGTGACACAACCGTTTTTAATGTATTAGTCTCTATCTATTGAATGTAATAATCTGGAGGGAAAGAGAGAAAGCTTCCACCTGTTTAACCTGAACTTGTGATGTGCTGGTCAAACAGAAACTCGGCTGTGTTCTCTTCCTTTCTCTCTCACTGCTCCCGTTTGCATATGTGTGGTGATAATGGAAGAGCAGGCTGCACTCCACCCGTCCCCACCCCACTCAAACCAGTCCAGCTGACTATTGACACTCCAAACATTTCCATAGCCTGCCCGCACACGGAAACACAGGAGGAAATACAGGGAGGAGGGAAAGAACAGGCCACCACGACTAGCATCACTCTCTCATACAGTACACACGCACATATTTATATATAAATGTAATACGCACACACATGATGTATAGTACTGTAAAGAAAGCTATAGTTCACATTGTATTAATGATTTATTCTATCCGGTGGGACTCATGTTTGTAATTGTGAACTAGACTCTTCTTGAGCTCTTAGAAGTCTTGTATAATCTCATGTGGCGTGACCGGAGGGCTTAGACTAGTGTTTCCCAACCTTTTTTGTCTTATGTACCTATTGACTTCTATAATTCTTGTTCTAATAAACTAAGTGTGTGGATCTTTGTCGTTTCTGTAAACCGAGATCTGAATTCAATGAATAACAATGCCAGACTCGTTCTTTCCTTTAATGCCACTTCTGTGAAATATTGACGCTGTTGTCCACATGCGGTTTACTGGCGCCTGTTATGAGTATGTGTGTATAGGTTAAAGCTTGTCATGTGTCTTGCTTGTGTTGTAAAGGTAAGTTTGTGTTGTGTATAGATGAGTGTGCACTTTACCTCAATTACGTGAAAGAGTGTGTGTGCGTGCGTGCGTGTGTTTATGTGGTTTATGAGGACACAAATTTGTATAATGACATGGGTATGACATAGGTATTACAAGGAGAAGGTGATTTATGAGGACAATTTTAGTGTCCCCATAATTCAAAACGCTTATAAATCATACAGAGTGAGTTTTTTTGGGGGAAAGTAGAAATGCACAGTCTCCTGTGAGGGCTAAGTTTAGGTGTAGGGCAATAGCACATACAGTTTGTACAGTATAAAAACCATTACGCCTATGGAGAGTCCCCGTAAACCATAAAAACCTGTGTGTGTGTGTGTGTGTGTGTGTGTGTGTGAGTGTGTGTGTGTGTGTGTGTGAGAGAGTCTTGTTTCTCTTTGGGGCTCTGTGTTGCCTGCTTACATGCTACTGGCTGATAAATATTTGATAGAGCTTCAACTCACTCTAAAAGTCAAGAAGTCTCTGTTTTGCTGAGTTTGTTCATTCAAAATGGACCCGGTTTACTTTCTTAATACATGGTATTATTGTGAATGATTCAAATTAGTCCATTCCGGAACACATTGCATTTATTTCATTATGTGTAAAAGTTTGGGGATCAGCAAGATTTACTTTTTGTTATTGGAAAGAAATTAATATTTTAATTCAGCAAGGAACACATTACGTTTATTAAAAGTAATACTAAAGTCATATATGAAGCAGCACAACTGTTTTCAACATTGATAATAATAAGAATGCTTCTTGAGCACCAAATCAGTATATTAGATTGAATTACACAATATTACTGTTTAACTGCTTGATGAACATAAGAGACTTAAAGTACCAAACTCACATTTTTAAATGGTGTGTACAGTTAATTATTCCAAAGACAAAAAAAAATGTAGCAACTAGATCCACCTTTGAAACAACTTATTTTCTTTTGAGTGACATAATGAGGGCCACATGGGCAATTGGATAAGATTAACAAAAGCCAAAGAGCTATTTAGGTAGCGTTTTTAGGACAGATTATCAACTGTTTCAGAATCTAAATTTTCCCTTCACCATCATGTGGCTACCTAACACAATAACAAACGTAAACGTTTTAATGTATATGGTTTGCACTAGTTTTACCTTGAGCTGTTTTGTTCAGGGGTTTTTAGGGCATGAATAATTTCTGCATAATTTGGCTATTTTTTTCCAAGTGACATTAAATAGTAGCAATTTAGAGTTTGAATGGACACATGGCCTTTAAAGGGTTACTCCACTTCAAAATGAAATACACTTATAATTTACTGACTCTCATGCTCATCTCTATGGCATGAATTGATGACTTCTGATATGAAATGATAGCTTTATGTAAAAAAAAAAAACTATGTATAGTAAACATTTGTCACTATAAACCATCGCTTCTGGCCAACATGTGTGTTTATAACGTGCTGACGTTTACATAAAGCATGGACTCGTGAACTGTGACCTCTTTAAAAGCATTTTCAAAGCCTTTTAAAAAAAATCGGTACCAGGTGTGTTTCATGAGGATGGTATTGCTATTTAACTCCATTATGGTGTAGTACTGTCCCTTTTCATGATTCAGTTGATGCATCAAATCCCGCCCTAGATTTTGTTCCCGTTGAACATCCTGTTTCACTCAGAAATACGTCACAGATGGAAGTAAAATGAGTTATGAATACCAATTCATTTTGAAAACAACATGAGAGTGGGAATGTGGAAAAGACTAAGAGTTAATATTATAAAGGCTAAAATGAATTCGATATTCTGATCTAAGATGATCTGTAGATGCAGTTGTACACAAGTACTGCACTGGATCTCACATTGGGCCATTGCTATGACTCAAACGTGTTACACATGTTTGCACTCGAGTTTTATCTTAAGAGCAAATCAAGGATATTGTTTGCCATCTTTGTGTAAAGCTTCTGCGTGCCAAATAATCTGGTTTGACTTCTAATGAGCACCACTGAGACTAATTACTGGATATTGCATGAACAAGTTGGTATTGTTTCCTCTATTCATTATTCAGAAATATCAACAAAGAGCCAAAATTCGCTCCATTTATCTCCAACCTACTTTGGATTCATGTTTCTCTGTTCTTCGTTTCACTCCTCCCTCAGTTCTGATTCTGGAGCCTGTGGCGAGAGACGACCTGAGCGGGAAGACTCTGACGATCACAGACTTCGGGCTTGCTCGGGAATGGCATCGCACCACCAAGATGAGCGCAGCGGGCACGTATGCCTGGATGGCTCCAGAGGTCATCAAGGTGTCCCTGTTCTCCAAAAGCAGCGACGTGTGGAGGTGAGCTTCCGTCCTCCTCTGGACTATCTTTTGCGGCCTAACTAGAGGTTTTGTGGCTGATTATGGTCTTTTCCGTGTCAGTTTTGGAGTGTTACTCTGGGAGCTGCTGACTGGTGAGGTGCCATACCGTGAAATCGATACTTTGGCTGTGGCCTATGGAGTTGCCATGAACAAGTTGACCCTTCCCATCCCCTCCACCTGCCCTGAGGCCTTTGCACAGCTGCTGGGAGGTAAGAACAGTTATGGTTGAACCACATGAAGCATTGACCTGTGAGATAGCCACTCTTTATTTCAAAGCATCATTATTTATCTGTCTCTCTCTCTGTAGAGTGTTGGTGTCCTAACCCACATGGACGTCCTTGTTTTGGAAATATCTTGAAAAGGCTGGTGGACATTGAGCAATCAGCCATGTTTCAGATGCCTCTCGAGTCTTTCCATTCCCTGCAGGAAGACTGGAGGCTGGAGATCCAGCAGATGTTTGATGAATTACGAGCAAAAGAGAAGGTTAGGACTATAAACTGATATTTGTTTTATATTTAATACAACTCGAGGAGAATGTACGAGTGGCGAGTGGTAATCTTTTCAGTGCAATATAAAGATGCATATATATTAAATTGATATTTAAACAATTTGCACAATAAATATAGTTCACCATTTACACTATATTGTCAACCAATACTATAATACCATATCATTTACACATTTAACCATATTAATAATATTATAATGTATATTAATATACTCAGTCACATTGAAGTCTTGTAAATTTAGGTTTCAAACATTTTTTTATAAATTTAATAAAATACAGTATGGTAATAATACAGTATTTTTTATTTTTGCTTTATTTCTGTGCTATCAATTAGCAACCAATAGCAAATTATATTTTAAATGATATATTTTTTTATTTAAAAAGAATTCTAAAATAAAAAAATACTTTAAAAGTTGTTTTATAAATTATAAAGTTTGGGGTTGGTATGATGTTTTAATGTTTTCTCTCATTTTCACCAAAGGCTCCATTTATTTGATCCAAATACAGTATTAACACTAATTTCTTCCAAATAATATGACAACTTTAACTGTTGAAAATTTACTTATAAAACTTTTTAAATGGCATGATCTTTCTGAAATCATTCTAAAATGCCGATTTGGTGCTCAAGAACATTTTCTTATTATTATCACTGTTGAAAACATTGTTTAATATTTTAGTAGAAATCATGCTTTGTTTTTCTCAGTATTATTTGATGAATAGAAAGTTCAAGAGAACGGTATTTATTTGAAATTTAAAGAAATTTTTTAAACAATGTAAAAGTTTTTACTCTCACTGTTGATAAATTCAATGTATCATTTATTTTATTTATTTATTTATGCATTTAGCAGACGCTTTTATCCAAAGCGACTTACAGTGCATTCAGGCTATACATTTTTTTGTCAGTATGTGTGTTCCCTGGGAATCGAACCCACAACCTTTTGCGCTGCTAACGCAATGCTCTACCACTGAGCCACAGGAACATCATTTCTGAGTAAAAGAAAAAAAAACATACTAACCCCAAATATTGAAATGGTATTATACATTTACAGATAGATATTTTATAAATGTAGGATCTAATAAAGACAGAGTACAGATTAGGTGGTTAAAACTACAATGTATGTTTGTTTACACATAAGTCTTGCGAACCAAATAGAGCCTAATGCGTGGGAAAATCTAATCAGCTACGCTTAGGGAAATTACTCTCGCAACAATATAATAAGCAATAACTTGTGGATTAGTGGTCTAAATAATGGCCTGTTCATTAGGAGTTGCGATCCTGGGAGGAAGCTCTGGCGCGGGCAGCTGAGGAGCAGAGGGAGCAAGAGGAGCATCTGAAGAGGCGCGAGCAGGAGTTAGCCGAGAGGGAGATCGACATCGTGGAGAGAGAGCTCAACATCATCATCCATCAGATGTATCAAGAGAAACCACACGTGAAAAAACGCAAAGGCCACTTCAAAAAGAGCAGGCTGCTCAAACTCGGCAGGGACAGCAACTGCATCAGTCTGCCATCTGGTGGGTGGAATGGGAACATACACTTCCGGTCAAAAGTTTGGAAGAATTACCATTGTTTAATGCTGTTCTTTTGAAGCTGCAGTTATATGTTTGTGGTGCGATTTGAATGCAGTCAAATAGTCATATTGTGAAATTTAATTACAATTTAAAATAATGTACTTTAGTCCTGCGATGGCAGAGCTGCGTTTTCAGCAGCACTTGATCCTTCAGAAATCATTCTGATAAGCTGATTTGCTGCTCAAGAAACATTTTTATTATATCTGCTGCCCAACATTTTGTGGAAACTATTCAATCAATGCCTTAATTCAGCAAGGATGCATTTAATTGATGAAAAGCGACAGCATAGTTAAGACGGTTAATGTTACGAAAGCTTTTATTTCAAATAAATGCTGCTTTTTATATTAATAAGATCCATTATTAATAACTAAGAACCAGTAATAACTGTTAATACTTGAGTGCCAAATTAGCATATTAAAATTATTTCTGTGACACTTAAGACTGGAGTAATGGCTGCTGAAAATTCAGCTTCGCATCACAGGAATAAAGTACATCATAAAATACATTGCAATAGAAAACAGTTATTTTTAATTGTTGTAATATATGACCCTGGACCACAAAACCAGTCATAACGGTCAAGTTTTCAAAATTGAGATTTATACATTATCTGAAAGCTGAATAAATAAGCTTTCCATTGATGTATGGTTTGTTTGATAGGACAATATTTGGTCGAGATACAACTATTTGAAAATCTGGAATCTGAGGGTGCAAAAAAATCTAAATATTGAGAAAATCACCTTTAAAGTTGTCCAAATGATGTTCGTAGCAATGCATATTGCTAATCAAAAATTAAGTTTTGATATATTTACAGTAGGAAATTTACTAAATATCTTCAAGGAACATGATTTTTACATAATGTCCCAATGATTTTTGGCATAAAAGAAAAATCCATAATTTTGACGCATACAATGTATCGTTGGCTATTGCTACAAATATACCCCAGCGACTTAAGACAGCTTTTGTGGTCCAGGGTCACATATTTCACAACATTGCTGGTTCTACTGTATTTTAATCAAATAATTGGAGCCTTGTGAGCATAAGAGACTTCTTTAGTATAATTTATTAATACTTTTGACCAGCATTGCATTATATACATTTATAATAAAAGGATTTTCCCCCTATTCAAATTAGTGTTATTGTCCAGTAAAATGTTTTATCATACAAGTGTATGAAAACAAACTGAAATCTGAAGAGTCCAGCCAATATACCCTTAAAGTATGTTTAATCATATGTAGAATCATATTCTGTAAGTCCCTGACAGCATCTGTCTGTTTCAGGTTTTGAACATAAGATCACGGTGCAAGCATCACCCAGCGTGGACAAGAGGAAAGGTCAGGGTAGCGAAAGCACCACCCCTCCAGCCAGCCCAGGGGTCATTCCTCGCCTCCGAGCCATACGCCGTAAGTCAATGCGTTAATATTTCGTTTTTATATAGGAGAATAAATAAGGACCAGAGTACATTGCTGGAGTAGCTTCGTACATATTGATGTACGCCTGCATTGCCATGTGCCAAGAATCAATACCACTTAAAAGAGCTGAATGTGTCTGTGAAGTGCATTGAGACGGTCTTAGCTTACATACTTGTGTTTCTATGTAATCCATACTTTATGCTGAGTTTGACATATATTGATATTTCAAAGAAACAAAGATCAAATTGAATATTTTCTGAAATGTGTTTGCATTGCTGTGTGGTCTAGTGACACCCAGTGATGGAAGGAAGACGTGGGGCCGGACGGCAGTGTGTAAGAAAGAGGACCTAGGGACCAAGAAGAAGGGCCGAACATGGGGGCCCAGTTCCACACATCAGCGCGAGAGAGTCGGTGGAGAGGACAGGTAGACCAAAAAATTTAAACTTTAAAGGAGTTGCATTTATGTAACTAGTTAATTTGTATTGATTTAATTTATTTGTTTATTTATTTATTTGCTGTAGAAGTCCTCTTATAATGCTTTTAGTTATTTATTATTATTGTTATTTTAATGTTTATGGGCCAAATTTTGGAATAATTTTTTTAATGACTCTAGGGAATATATATAGAGAGAATTACATTTGATTTTTAATTGAAATGTAATCAAGCTGATCCCCTTTTTTAGGTTAAAGTCACTTGGGGAGGGTAAGGTGTTGTCCTCCAGCGCTCCAAATCTGGGGAAGTCCCCAAAACATGCTCCTATGACAGCTGGATTCTCAAGCCTAAATGAAATGGGTGAATCTGAGTCCCATTCTGCTTCTAGACATATAATGAAACCTCAAACAGATATCAACTGAAATGATAGGGCGTTTACGGTCTGTTTCTCTTTATTCAGAGGAGAGCTGTGAGTTTGATGACAGCTCCCCGGGACGCCTGGCTCCTGAGCTGGGCAGTAATGGAGTGATGGAGGAGGTGGGTGTAGGGCCAGGAATGGGCTCACAGGATTCAGTTCGGCGCTACAGCCAGAGGAAAAAGAGTGACCTGCTGCTGCTGGGCTGTGCCTCCATACTGGCCGCTGTGGGCCTGGGCTCTGACATCTTGCAGCTGGGACGACAGCAGGTACAAATTATGAGGGACTGGGAAAGTGGAAAAGAAAAGTAAGGAACAGAAGAAAAGAGGCTTAATAGGAGGGTTGAGTAGTGTTTATTCAGTACATTTTTAATGAATGTATTATCAAAAGCAAGACTACAAATATTGATGATTACTTTGTAATTGTTATACATTTAACGGTTACACTTTATTTTAAGGTGTCCTTGTTACAGTGTAATTATACATTTAATTACTGAGTAATATTAATTAACTACATGTACTTACTATATGATTAGGGTTAGGATCAGGGTTACTTGCATGCAATTATGCATAATCTATTGTTATTATAATAGTAAGTTATGTAAAATGTGTAACAAGGTCACCTTAAAATAAAGTGTTTATTTAACATGTAATTATAATATTTATGTGAATTCATATTTGTAATTTTATTTAAATGAATAATAGTTTCACAAAGTATAATCACTAAGTAATTATTCAATGATTTGACCCTTCATATGTGAGTAATTGCATTTTTTATATACTACTACTATAATATATCATTTTTATATACTACTTTTATATACATTATACTTTATAAACTACTTATATAGTCAAATATAAAATATTTTTCACACTACTAAAATGTGTTCTTTTTGATTTTTTGTAGTAATTCTCATTTCGTTTTTTATATTTATTGCTATATATTGTATTATTATTATTTGACCTTGTTGCTGAAGACGTTATTCATTCATGTGTGTTCAGATGAGTCAAGATGAGCAGGACCAGCGAGAGGAGCAAAGGAAGAAGAAGGAGGGTTTGTTCCAGCGCACGGGCCGATTCAGACGCAGCACCTCTCCACCCAGCCGAACACCGTCACTCTCCCTGTCCCACAACCGCCATCACGACTCCACCCTGCCCAGCATGGACCCGTCTCCTTCCGTCACCCTCCTTTCTTTGTCCTCCCTCTCTGACTGCAACTCCACCAAGTCCCTGCTGCCCTCTGATCCTGATGACTTTGCCCCGACCCCTAGTAGTGCTCACCCGGTGGTCTCTTCCGCGCCGTCATTAAACCCTCTGCTGGACCTGAGGGCGGAGAGCTTCAAACGAGCGCCCAATCAGTCCCTCACACCCACCCATGTCTCTGCAGCTATGGCATTAAACCGGGGGCACCGTCGCACGCCCTCCGATGGGGCCATCCGTCCTCGAGCGCAGACGGTCGTGGGGCATCGGCGCACCCCCTCTGATGGGAGTATACCCTTCTCCCCCGCTCAAGCCCCAACCATTACACCATATACAGGTACAATATTTAACTTGAAATGCTATTTGGTATTGGGTGAATCTCTGTCAAAACATTTACATTAATATCTTATCATCATTTTATATTTAATCGTAACTTGCATGATTCCATATTTAACTGTTATTTTTCCATGATAATTCCATGATGTGTAAGTACTTAAAAAAGAGAAAGAAAAAAGAACATATATTTATTTTTGTTCTGCTTTTAAACGTAATTTAGTAAATGTCACAACATCAAAGTTGAATATAATATTTATTAATATTTTAGGACCGCTAGGATTTATTTTAACTTTTTTTTGTAATTCCCATACATTTTTAATAGTTTTTCTCACAAAGATCAATAATATGCTTTTTTTTTTATAATGTTTCTTAAAATATAACTTGTTTTGGTTATATGATATTTTGCATAGGCAATATTTTAAAACAAGTAATATGTGTCCTAACTTTTTGTATTTTTGTATGCTCAGTAGTGATTGGAATTACTGTAATACAGTATTTTATTGCTCTACATAATATATACACACACACACACACAGTGGGGCAAATAAGTATTTGATACACTGCCGATTTTTCCCACTTACAAAGAATGGAGAGATCTGTAATTTTCATCGTAGGTACATACGTGTTCTTGGGATTGTACTCATCCTTCTTCCTCCAAACACGGCGAGTGGAGTTTATACCAAAAAGTTATATTTTGGTCTCATCTGACCACATGACCTTCTCCCATGCCTCCTCTGGATCATCCAGATGGTCTTTGGCATACTTCAGACGGGCCTGGACATGTGCTGGCTTGAGCAGGGGGACCTTGCACGCGCTGCGTGATTTTAATCCATGACGGTGTAGTGTGTTACTAATGGTAACCGTTGAGACTGTGGTCCCAGCTCTCTTCGGGTCATTGACCAGGTCCTCCCGTGTAGTTCTAGGCTGATCCCTCACCTTTCTCAGGATCATTGATACTCCACGAGGCGAGATCTTGCATGGAGCCCCAGTCTGAGGAAGATTGACAGTCATCTTGAATTTCTTCCATTTTCTAATAATTGCGCCAACAGTTGATGCCTTCTCACCAAGCTGTTTGCCTATTGTCCTGTAGCCCATCCCAGCCTTGTGCAGGTCTACAATTTTGTCCCTAGTGTCCTTAAACAGCTCTTTGGTCTTGCCCATAGTGGAGAGGTTGGAGTCTGATTGATTGAGTGTGTGAACAGGTGTCTTTTATACAGGTAACGAGTTCAAACAGGTGCAATTAATACAGGTAATGAGTGGAGGATAGGAGGGCTTCTTAAAGACAAACTAACAGGTCTGTGAGAGCCAGAATTCTTGCTGGTTGGTAGGTGATCAAATACTTATTTCATGCAATAAAATGGAAGTTAATTATTTAAAAATCATACAATGTGATATTCTGGATTTTTTTTCTAGATTCTGTCTCTCACAGTTTGAGGTGTACCTACGATGAAAATTACAGATCTCTCCATTCTTTGTAAGTGGGAAAACTTGAAAAATCAGCAGTGTATCAAATACTTATTTGCCCCACTGTATATATATACACTCATATATACACTCACTGGCCACTTTATTAGGTACACATTGCAAGTACCGGGTTGGACCCCCCTTTGCCTCCAGAACTGCCTTAATTAATATTTAATATTTATATATAATACTTATATATATATTTATATATATAATTTAAAAATCATGTAATCATGTTTTATTTTCATATAAAAGTAAATATATTTTAAATATATATTTTTTAAATGTGCTTTATGAAAATAAATGTCACAGCGAGTGCAACAAATCTTAATGATATTAAATGCAAGCCTTAGTAAGAAAATACAATCTTTCATATGTCTTGATTTTTGGATAAAACATGATTTAATCATATGGTTAAATATCTTGTTTGTGAATTCTAATTTTACTTAAAGAGTCCTTCATGTCGTTCATATGTTCTCCTCCAGGTTCTCGTGAAACTCTTGACATTCCACGCCTGCCTGACCCGCCTATGGTGTACCCCTCAGCCCATCGGCGCAAACCTCCTCCTCCCATCCCCGTCCCCGTACCAGAGCCAGACAGCCATGCAGGCACACTCGAGCGTCCCAAAACCCTCGAGTTTGCTCCTCGCCCCCGACCCACCCCGGCTCGGGCACGTCCGGACCCCTGGAAACTATCATCTCTGTCCCAGACGCTCAGTTCGTCTCCAGGAAGCAGCTGCGACAGTCCTCTGGGTTCGGGTGACAGTGGAGTGAGCGCTGGAGCGGGTGTCGCCAATCCAAACCTTCTCGACATGGACATGGAAGGCCAGAGCCAGGACGGCACTCTCCCCCTGTGCGGAAAACACCCACAGGCCACTCTATGCGGACATCATTTCTCATAGAAAGACTTCTGTCCTCCACCCTGAACCAGCACTCTGTGGTCGTCATAAGAGGTTTCCCCACAGTTTGCCCTGTGATCCCATCAGACCACGTTCTCTGCCGTAGCTAGACAGACGCCTTCTGGACAGGTTAAAGAGATAAATGACCTTGGTTTGTTTATCTCAGCCTGTCCGCATTGACTCATATTCTGAGTGTAATGGGCCTCATAACGGCGGCGATCGGTTGGTTAAACAGCGGCCTGTAGTGAGCAGGAGAGGGCAGTCTTACTATTGTAGGTCTGTGACCTTCCTTGTATCTCTGTTATCATAGGGCCAGTCTCTCTCGCCTCTTCTTCTTCATCATTGTCTCGGTGGGTACAACCTGTTTTTTGGCCTGTTTATTTTCCCCTCTCCAGTGTGTCCATTATAAAGTTCAGCGATATGTTCTGTATTTACATTCAGGAGAAGTGTGTATGCAGTTAAGCAGTTAATACAGGGAGCTCTCTTGAGTTGCATTCATTGTAATATATTGATACAATATACAGGTAGGTGTACCATAAGAATTT
Source organism: Ptychobarbus kaznakovi (assembly GCA_027422405.1). Lineage (NCBI taxonomy): Eukaryota > Metazoa > Chordata > Actinopteri > Cypriniformes > Cyprinidae > Ptychobarbus > Ptychobarbus kaznakovi. The sequence goes on from CM049809.1 coordinate 13,723,291, forward strand.
TATGTTCTTTTTGTTGTTGGAAAAAAAAGACTACATCTCAACCTACTCTCCGCATGACCTAATCAGAATGTGAGAGCAGCCCAAACGTGAAAAGAAACATGAGCAGATGCTTTCTCTCCCTGTGTGGAAGTACTTGGCACTTTCCAAGGATGGGGTACACGTTTTTAAAGCATTAGAGGCATACATCTCATGTTTTTGGTGAACGTATCATGAAAAGCAGCTAATTAAAAAAATAAAAAAAAATCTTAAAATATTTGTATTCCCCTTAAAATGGGAATTTTGTCCCGTCCCAACTCAGAAGCCTTGAAATGTTTGATTTATCCAACAAATATAATGCTAAATTATACATATACATACATAAATGATATTCAATTCATTAATATATTTTAATGCCTACAAAAGTCCTATTTACCTGTCTGTCTCATATTTTGTGTACAACCCTGCATGATGTAATACACATAAGCTAAAATCTAGTTGCATGTTCTCAAATTGCATTTGACCAGCTCAACTTTCAACCGTTACCTATGGTATTAAAGAAAAAATTATATTTGTATTTAATCTATGGGAGATAAGTGCATGGGAAGTAACTACAACTCAGCGGATCTGCCCCTATTAATAGCCCCATTATCAACACTCTTCTTTTTTTTTTATATATTTTTCGTCTGTTTATTGCAAGAAAATAACTAAATTAAATGAACCAGGTGAACTCTATTTAAACCCTCTTTAGTGATTCCAAATCAATTCTACACTAGTGTTCAAATTTTTGGTTTGGAAAAATAGTTTTATGTTCTTGAATGAAATCTCTTATGTTCACCAAGGCTGCATTTATTTGATAAAATAGAGTAAAAACAGTAATATTGTGAAATATATTACACAATTGGTTTTATGTGAATATGTTTTACAATGTAATTTATGCATGTGAGGCAAAGTTGAATTTTGAGCAGCCATTACTCTAGTCTTCAGTGTGACATAAATCATTCTAAAATGCTGATTCGGTGCTCAAGAAACATTTCTTGTTACTACCAATGTTAAAAACAGTTGTGTTGCTTAATATTCAATCATTCAAAACAACTTTTTTTAACAATGTAAAACTATTTACTGTCTCTTTTGATCAACTAAATGCATCCTTGCTGAATAAAAGTATTAATTTCTTTAATAAAAATAAAAAGTACTGGCCCAAACTTTTGAACAGGAAGTGTGCATGTCCCAAATTTTGGTAGCATAGTTGCAAATCTTACAGAAAATGAATAAAACACAATGTAATAATTCGTTTTTGAAGGTTAAGCTTTTGTACCCTATTGGTGGAAAGTGCTTGTTAATGTCCATCTGACTAAAACTGGATAAGTAAGCCCATATTCCACTCATTCTGTTCAAGAGTGTTTCAAGTGAAAACCATTTACTTCCCCTCTCGTCATAAACTCATCTGAAAAGCCTCTGTTCTCTTCAAAACAATGTAAGGAGCATCTTGAGAGGAGGACAGAAATGGGGAAATTAGAGGTTTTGTAACAATTGGCAATAAAAAGCAAACATGTACTACCTGTTTTTTATGTACCAGACCTTACCTCCTTAAAGAGACGTTCTTCCTCCACCTACTGAACGATTCAACTGAAGAGAAAGGAACAGTGTACTCCAGATCTGACCATGCGTCACCACAGAGAGCATTGTGAAGGACACTGTCATGTCAGGGCACATGGAAAGAGACATGTGATGAGATCCTTAATGACGTTACACTTGTGCAGGAAATACAGGGTGTTCTTTTAGCGGACTGAATGGGGCGGAGAAATGCACACTGGAGGGTTTTCAAATTCGTTGTGCTGAACCGTTAAACCTGGTTGTAGACAGTGTTTTTTTGACTGTCCACCAATGAGTATGCCTGTGTGTGTGTGTGTGTGTGTGAGCGGACGGGTGTGTGTGCATGTGGTGTGTGCTCATACTGTTATCATTTGTGTGGGGTAACTCTCTGTGCAGGGGTTGAACAAACCCACCCCCTTATTTCCTGTGTGAGGAACACTAAGAGTATTTATTAAAATAATTGTTACAAGCGGTAATGTGTTGGTTTTGATACTAAATACTGTCTTGTGTTTTCATAATTACACAATGTCCTGTAAAAAGATGAGATTATTATTACTAGTAGTAGTAGTAAAATAATAAAAAATAATTTGCTATGTATTTAGCAACCAGAACTGTTGCATTTATGCATACGCTTTTAACTTAAATGTTTTTTTAAAAGATAAAAACAAATCAGTCCACAAATAATTTTACTTTTACTGGTATTAGTCCAAGTCTTATTGCAGATATGTTGTGGTGAGGATTTGTTTCTTTCCAAAAAAAAAGCATCTAAGCCAAATCCATCGTGTTATTCCCATAAACAATAAACTAAGACCGATATATTTTTGAGAAAATGGACACTAGATGTCGACAAAGTCTCGTAGTGCAAGTTGAGCAATTATGACGCAATGGATTCCTAGAGTTAATGTTGTTTTGTGCTTTTATGTTCAGGTAGGCACAAAATAACCGCTTTATTATTAATTCCGCTTGTTTAAAAAAAAAACACTCAAAGCAAAACCAAAGAAGCATTTTATAATTTAGCGTTAAGGGCATAGCATGTGGACAATAGCATGATATAAGCATAGCAGCACGTGACACTGGTCTGTTTACACCAGCGAGTGTTCTCTGAGGACAATGAGGAGACACCACACTGAGGTAACTTATTCAACTCCACAGAGAGAATGAAGTATATGCTAACAAAACATTTGAAACACATATTTTAATAAACTGCAAATATTTCATTATAATCCATACCTTCAAACTGCTCGATAAAGGTAACGTAACGTTACTGGCTGTACATGCTAAAAACTGGGCCCGACTGCCTCCAGTGCAGTGGCTATAAAAAGCTGACCAAAGCTAGTTTCATACAATAAAGCACAACAGCCTCAGACTCTCCAACGCTCACTACACATGTATCTACACACGCTCAAACACTGACACAGCTTTGCTCTTGTCTGTGAAAAGAGCAGCAGTCTCTCTTTATTTTTCCAGACACCAGCCAGTTACTTGGCAACCACGCTTCACTTCCATGGCAATGCTATAAAAAGCAACAACAAAGAAAAAAGGGAAGATGGTGGACATGACAAATATATGAGGGAGTGTGTCAAAATTACACACAGATCATATTTTGACCTTATGTGTACAGTACATATTATATTCGGCGATTTATTTTCTGATTGATTTAATAATGTTGTTTTAAGCATTATAAAAAATGCTTCTCCCTTTCCTTATAATTCCTAATATACAATCATTATCCCCCTTTCTGATATTACAAATGTGACCCTGGAGAACAAAACCAGTAATAAGTAGCATGGGTATATTTGTAGCAATAGCCAACAATACATTGTATGTCAAAATGATAGATTTTTCTTTTATGCCAAAAAATCATTAGGATATTAAGTAAAGGTCATGTTCCGTGAAGATATTTTGTAAATTCCCTACCGTAAAACTTAATTTTTGATTAGTAATATACATTGCTAAGAACTTAATTTGGACACATTTAGATTTTGTTTTGCACCCTCAGATTACAAATTTTCAAATGGTTGTATCTCAGCCAAATATTGCCCTGTCCTAACAAACCATACGTCAATGGAAAGCTTTCAGGTGATGCATAAATATCAATTTCCAAAAAAAAAAACATATATGACTGGTTATGTGTTCCAGGGTCACAAACGATTTTGTCGGTGTAACAGTATGCAATTTATTATCTTTATTTATTACAAACCATTAACTACGACTTTTGCCTCAATAAACTGCTAATTTGCTGCTTATTAATAGTAAGGTAGTTGTTACGTTTAGGTTTTAGGTAGGATTAGGTATGCAGACTATGGTCATGAAGAATATGTGCTTTATAAGTAATCACAAACAGCCGATATGTTCATAATAAGTATGCTAATAAGCCACTAGTTAATAGTGAGAATTGGTCCCTATACTAAAGTGTTAATGATTTTCTTAACCATCATTTATCTTCCTCCTATTTTTATTCAGGTGTGTACATTTTTGTGTTTTTCTCTCACCTTTTACATATACAGCCCTGGATGTCATTATTGAAGGTAGTCAGTGGTGACAGACCATGTCCCACTGAGAAAGAGAGATGGAAGAAAGAGACGGAGGAGGGAGAGACCGGCGGTTCCACTGTTACAGTTCAAAATCTGTGGAGCATTCAAACAAACACTGAATCTCTGGATGCTTGGCTGCTGGTGCTCAGCGCTGCGAAGAGAGAAACCCAATGGTTCGGATGCAACACCACGACTGTATGCACATTAAATGAATAGTTCACCCAAAAATGTACATCCTGGTATCACTTACCTCATGTGGTTCTTCAACCTGTATGATTGTACTTCTTTCGTGGAACACAAAAAATTGTTTTTTTGAAAAAATGTCCAAGCTGCTCTTTTACATAAAATATGTCTACATACAGTGAGGGGTAGGGGTTGTCAAGCTCCGAAATGGATAAAAAATGCCACTAGTCAATTATGACTACTTAATTATTATTATCGTAAGCCTTCTGATAGTTTTGTGTGAGGAGCCATTCAACATTTGAGCTTTTATTTCTCATTCATGCTTTTGTGCATTCAAACATTTCAGCAAAGCTCAAAGCTATTGTAAAAATCATAAAGTGCATGAGTCACTGCTGCAAGCATAAAACGTAATTTTTTTAAATAACTAATTTTAACTTGAGCACATTTTTAGAATGGCGTGTCACGTGCAAGATGCAAAAGACGATCGAAGAAGTTTTAGCATCAAATACATTTTATGTTTTCATTTGAGCACTGTGTCTGCTGGATCAGGGTGTACAATCCTGAGGCCCAATGTTCTGCAGAGTGTAGCTCCAACACACTTGCCTGGAAGTTTCTAGTGAATTTTAAGACCTTGATTACTTTGGTTCAGGTGAGTTTAATTAGTGTTGGAACTAAACTCTGCAGGACAGCTCTGACTGATAGAAGTACAGTATGGTCATGGATTGTTTCGAATTAATATTTCTAAATAAAATTTAAAAACTTGCACAAATGGAACATCAGAATTTCATGGGATTTCCGTATTAAATGACATTAGATTTTGCATTAAAAACCAAACAATAATACTCTTACAGTTTTTCTTTTTAAACTTTATTTGTAGACTTCAAATACCAATCAATAGTGCATTCCTGGACTTGCAGGTAAACATAACCATTTCGCAGGGCTTCTGATGTCCGGTGGAAGTATGTACAGTACTTCCCAAAGAGGCAATGAATGCATTAACATCATAGTAACCGGAACAACCAGAGGGTCAGTCTCTCTCTCTCCAGAACAGGCGAGAAAAAAGAAAAAGAAACCAGTGGATTTTCTCTCTCTTTCAGGACAGTAGGGTACCCTCACCCCTTTTGCCTCTCTCCAGATTCTCTCCAGACCCACCCCAAACAACCTTTCTTTCTGGAGGTCAAAGGGCAAACCCTGAATCCTCAGACTGGCCATTAGACAAAAAACAAGGCTAAGACATCACAAATAAGCCCCAAGATACAATTGGAAAACTGAACATATACACAGGTACAAAGTTGCCCCTCACAATGTTAAATATATTTTTCCATAAATCTCTTTTATTTGTCCTTCTCATTTGCTCTCTCACATATATCGATAAAAACTATTTAATAAAGTAAAGCTTTCAACGACCATTTTAATGTCTTTAAACCGCACAAGTCTACTTTGACATTCAACAAACACATACCTCAAGTGACATCAAGGAAAAGTAAAGTACAGTAAGTTTATTTTGCTTGTCCATAAACCAGTTTGTGCTTTTGTTGTTGTCTGCTGACAACAGTCAGATTTGATGTTTCTCCATCTGTGTAGAAAGAGATCCAGCACATGAGGACATATGGACAACAGCTGAAAGAAGCAAAGGTGATGACCGAGATTCGTTTACAGGACATCAGTGTTGTCAGCATTGCTCCGTTATAGACAAAATTACCTTTACCATTTACAGAAATCATAAGAACATATCAAAGGTAAGGTGGAGGGAGAACTGCCACAAAACAGAGACAAGAGACAGCGCTGGAGAGGAGGAAAGCATCAGAACAGTCATGACAATTCAGAACTATTTTAACATTTTGGTGTTTAATTCGTATAACATTTTGCTAGCTAATTCGTATAATTTCATTTGTACTTTTTCACACGATCATCTTGCGTCCCACTGAAGGTTAGTTTTTGGGTGGGATTAGGGATGGACCTTAATGCTTACATTTTTTTTTTAAATCATAAATTCGTGTGAAATCGGCACTTCGTAAAATAGTTACGTTTCCTCGTGAGATTGGCTTAGAACAGCACAGAAAGAGATCACTTGATTTCTCTAGCCAATCGTTTATGACTATTCTTAAGAGTTGATTTGAGCATTAAAATGTGCATTCAGTAAGTTTTTGTTCGCGTTTCACATGTTCTTTTTTTAATCGCAGAGAAGCATATACTGACACCTACTGGTGTGGATGTATGAAGCTTGTGTATTAACTGCTGTTCACTGCATTTTCATTCATTTGTAAAATGCCTTAAGCACTGAGAATGTACTATATAAAAGTGAATGAATAATTATTATTATTATTGACATTGCTGTCTTTATTACTATTAGACATGGAAGCCCCATGAGAAGGCAACCCGCTCCATGTGGAATAAATCGAAATATATGACTGGAGTATTGATTGCATGTGAGTATTTATCATTTTTATTATATTCACTAAAGGTTCTACTCACTGTATGTATTTTTTGTTAAAGAAAAAGTAACTGAATGCACCTTATTTGATCACCATATTCCTCAAGTGTCACTTGATTTGGTTGTATGGTCTACTATGTGTTCTGAATCTCTTCTCATCTGAAACCATGGCACAACATCCCCAGAGTCCCACTGACACAATTAAATCTCTTATATTAGGTCAGATGGATAATTTCATCTGTCTGTCCCCATCTCCTCAAAGCCATTAATCCAAACTAGACTCGGAATGACATGTGCTGTGAAAAGCGTCTACACATTCAAATGAATCCACTGGAGATGCTGCCTCAATGAACAAAACAACATCAGTTTCCATAACCAAGCTAAAAAAAAACATAACATTAGAGAAGAGGACTAACGCGTAACGCTTAACGGTTGTCAAAACTACAGGTCTCCGAGTCAACAGAGCATTTTTTACAAAAAAGATTTAGTAATCTTTTGGAGTAGATATTATGTAAGTTTCGCAGACCTCTATCAAGCACTTCTTCCCGTTTCTGAAGAGTTTTCAATATGGCTCTATTAGTTAATAATATTCCAACAGGCTGCATAACCATTGTGACATCATCGGGACGAGCTCTTCTCTTAAGGGGGAGGGGCTATGAGACCATCCAGTACATGGGAAATGGACAACAAGGTTCACAAAACACCTGCTAACATTAGTACAGAGGATGTTGTACCTTTGAGAAAGGGATAGATAACAACTTGCTCAAACCACTATAGTACAGCAAACCGAGAGGCAAAACAAAATCGATATCAAAGGACAAATTACAGACACTTGAATTAGCCCTTGAATTGAAACAGTTCAGAAATTGAGTTGAGATATGCCCAAATTCAAGAGAGAGAAAGGAGACAGAAAGTAACAGGCGTTGGCAGGTGAGCATGAATTGAACATCGAGCTCTCTGCTTCTCTTCTGTATTGAGTTGAGAGAGTGGCTCTCAACGGATCAGAGTGAGTTCAAAGGTCACTAGCCTAATCATTGACCTTCATCTTCTGCTCTTAAATAGCAGTGTGGCTTTGATTCGTGTGCTTTCACTCTATTCTCTACCAAAAGATTCAATTCTGCCACTCAAAATATTTCAATATCCTCATTCGATCATGTAATTTTAAATTGTACTGCCAGGGCCCCATTGTTTATATCATTATAATAGAGCATTTCTTCTTTTTCCGTCTTCGTGTTCTTTGTTCATCAGTCAATTTTTCAATACCTGGGAAATGAAAAGCACCGGGGACGTTGGATTTAAAGGGACAGAAATCTCAGAGCGAGGGCGCTGTGCTGTAGCGGTGCCCGTTTCGAGTCCGCTTTCAGAAAGGGACGCAGCACATGTTTGTCCAAGGCATGGGGGATTGTGGGGAAAAGGGGAGAGACTCCAGAAGAGGGGTTTTCTATCAGGGTTAGGGTGTTGCATGGAGGGGGGGGGGGTCGGGCCGAATTAACCCAATGACTCTTTCCCACTCTCACGCCTTTCCCACTCTAAGACCTGCTGACTGGTCTTACTCATCTTCATCTCTGTCAGCTGGATGTATCGCAGCACGTTTGTGTCTGGATAGAGAGAGGATGAAGCATAGAACATAAGAAGAGCGAGGGAGAAAGAAATAAAGACACCAGCATAAGATTAAAACATGCTTCATTAGATCACAACAACATAACATAAATACAGCTAAATGGTTTACATATTGTGATTCTCAACTGTTGAATTGCGGCAAAGTTGTTATTACTTTGTTAATTGAAATAAAGCTTATATATATACACACACGAGAGAGAGAGAGAGAGAGGGAGACTTTTTTTTACTTTAAACAAATCTTTAAATTACAATTTTCCTTTAAAAAATTACATAATTCAATAAAAAAGAGAGAGAGAGAGATCAAAAACTGAAACAATAATCAGAAATGTTTATTTATTAAGTGATATAAATAATATTAGTATAAAGTTCTAAATTACTAAATCTGAAATAAAAACAAATCCAAACTATATAGAAATAAAAGACTAATAAAAATGACAAAAGCATATAACAAAATCCTAAAACCTAAACCTAAATTAAAAGGAAAATTTAAAATAACAATAAAAGCTAATTCAAAATATTATTGAATTATAATAATGCTAAAATAATACAGTCTATAATCATTTCTTTAGTAAAAATATATTGATCATTAATTAATATAAAAATAAATATTATGCTAAACAGTAATCTTTCAAGAAGTATTAAAATAAATATCCATTGTTGTTACACAATATATTTTTCATAATTATTTTGTCTAAATTCACTAAGATATGAACAATTGATTTGAATATTTATTTAGACAAAATAGACAGAATATCACACATAACATGAAGATAATTATCAGATTAGCAGTATCGGACAGGATTGTAATATTTGTGAATCCCTAAGAAACAATTTAGTTATTGCTTAGGTCAATTGTAAAATCTGGAGATTATGAAACTTAAACCATTTGAGAAGCACTACTGTGTATGATAATGAAGCGATCATAATGCCCACCTGTGGGATCACGGCACTTGGCATCGCGTAGGTAACGCAGGGCACACTCGTAGTCTCCCAGGTGGTAGAAGGCAATCCCAGCCCGGTACATGGCCTTAAAGTGATCCTGCTGGTGTCCGAGTACCTTCAAGCAGTATTCCTTAACCCGCTCATAATTCACCAGCTCCGACTGCAGCAAGCACGCTATAAAGAACCAGAGAGTGTGAGAGAGGAATTAGTACGGTCAAAAGGACAGGACAAAACAATAAAACAGCTAAGATGAATATATCAATGAACAGCTAGGGAGAAGGGAGTAAAAATAGCCATGAAATATACTGGTCTACAAAACCCTGGACTGATAGATAAAGTTGAAAAAGGGACAGTATGTTTTGTCGCAGTCATCAGTTGCACCGAAGGTCTGAGAACAGCAGTTTTTAATGCTATTGGTCTCGGATAACCACATTAGCACAAAGTGAAGGCCTAATTGCATCTTTTAGCCACTCTAGGCTCAGAGACACAGATGAAGTAATTGTTTTATCTGCTGTCTAGAGAGAAAATAAACCAAACGAGACACATCCTAATCTAAAACTGATGCTTAGAAGTAATGGATGTGTCTGAAAATGTGCATGCTTTATCGAAAAACAAGAGATTAATGTTTAAAGGTGTGTATGTATCATTTATTTGTTTTAAAGTGTATATATATATATAATATATATAGACTGTTTGATGCTATAATACTTCCACTTTGACTAAAAAGTATTCAGGATTTATAAATTATAATGGCTAATGACAGATATGAAAATGTTCCACATCCATATTTCATTGAATTAATTAAATATGGAGGTCTTTGGTTCAAAAAAAGCTGCAGCTAATTAGATGCATTGGCCCTGAAAGAACATCTGCACGGCAAATGAATTACTACGGTGCCTGCTAGGCAGCTGGTGCGTGTCGTCAAGCCCTCGTCCAATCAGGGCTATTTATTCCAACAGCAGATGACATGGCTGGACACTGATGGCAGGGGCTGGGAAACTCAATTTCATATTTCAGCTTACTGGTTGTGGTGTGTGTCTGGAATCTTCAGGCGTTTAGGACTGTCTGCAATTCAATTCATCATTTAAGCTCTTGCATAACCTCACTTCTCCGCAGTTTTCTAATTATGAACTGAATTCACCTTTTACATTATTATGCACCGGCTGAATGAAGGAATGATGTAAGATTGAAAGGTTGGCAAGAGTTGTTTAAGAGTTGTTGTTGTTCTTTTTAAACAAATCTCTTATGTTCACCAATGCTGCATTTATTTACTTAATCAAATCCAGTAATAATATGTGAAATATTATTACAATTTTAAATTGCTGGTTTCTATTTTAATATAGGCTATTTTAAAATGTATTAAAATGATGGCAAAGTTGACCCTTACTCCAGTCTTTAGAAATCATTCTAAATTGTTAATTTGGTGCTCATTTCTTATTATTATAGTTGAAAAGGTTGTGCTGCTTAATATATTTGTGGAAACCATGCTACAATTTTTGAAAAATGTGTAACATTGTAAATATCTTTACTGTCACTTTTGATCAATTTAATGCAGTCTTGCTGAATAAAAGTAATAAAAAAACATAATGGCCCAGCTTTTAGAATGGTATTGTAAATAAATTATTTAATATAAAATGTGTATTTCTATTTTATTTAATTATATTTTAAAGGATTTTTATTTACAGTATGTGGTATGTTTTTGTGCTATTTAGGTTGTTTATAATGTTTAATTCCAACTCTTAATTCTAACCATCATCAAATCTGTATCTTCTAAAATATTATCTAGCTCAATGTCTGTTTACTGCATCAGTGCGGCACCAATCTTGACCCGGTCTGACTGGCAGAGGTCTGACCCCTGCCAAGGTTAATGTCTGTCTGTGCAGTTGAGAGCCTGCTGACCACCAAATACACTGAGAAAAGCTGCTGCTTTATATCCACAACCTCCCTCTGTCCTTTCCTGGTAAGCTCCTCCAACATCAGCCTGTCGCTGACACCTCTGTGGAAGTCATGAGTCAGGGGTATCGGCACGAGGCAAGACGTCAGTGGTGACAGAGACAAAAAAGATCAGTCCACCACAAATCCATACTCCACAAGGCCATTTTTACCACACAAACTCTACACAGCATTCATAGAGTCACATTGGCAGTAAACAAACACAACCATCTGTAAAAATCACAAATAAATGAAAAATGAGTGACAGACCAATATATGTGCCAGGATGATTAATGAAGTTATATAACCATGTTCAACTGGCCGATTAACAGAAAAGGTAGTTTCCCTTCCAAAATCTACCAACAGCCAAGTAAGCCATGTTAATAATTACCAAATAAATAATTTACTTAAATAAAATGTATAATAGTTTAAAAAGTTAAGGAATTCTGGAGAAACATTGATGAGTACATAATGTACTACATGAAAAACGATCAACCATCTAAGACATCCAGAAACATTTGTATTCCTCAACAGCATTATCAAAGCCCTTGGGTCTGTGGGCATGGCTGGGAAAATGATGACATAAGCACCAGAAAACTGAGATGGCTGATAAAAGAAAGGCCGTGTGCTGCTGTACAGACATAAACCAAAGCAAACATCTGCTGACTTCTCAAACAGCTGTCAAGTCAGACACATATAGTCAGTGGAGGAAAGGGGGGGGGGGGGGGCATGGTCTGTTCAACGTAATGAAGGTTATAAAAACAGAAGGACCAACTAACAAGAGCAGAAGTGAGATAAACGACGATTAGGTGACAAATGAAAAGCTGTGAGAGGAATCATCTCATCTAAATTAGTTCATTATAACTGAAATTTCATTCCGACTCGAGAGTTTGTCAAGGCTTCCTTTCTCTCCAACCATCTCATTCAGCCTTTTTCACTTGTTATAATTTCCCTCTGGTTTCTCTTTTCTCCCTTTACCCAATAAAAGATAACACGGTCTAAAATTCCAGGAAAGAAAAAACTCATATATAGAAGGAAATTCAATACAAACCAAACACCAAATGTTATTGTACTGCAGGACAATTCTTCTAAGACAATACAGAAATGTATTGATAGAGTAAAAACTTCTCCTGGTGTCGTTTCATGCATCCTAACTTTTTGATCTCGGTTTTATTTGAGATTAACTGGGCTAGCCCGTCTCATTTGGTCTGGGACGGGAGAGAGAGAAACTGCCTTTTGGCACAGCACCACAATCGAGCGTCCTGTCCATCTTCATTCTGAGCAACTGGAACCCTGGCAAGCTCTCGGTGTATACAGTTTCAGGCAATAATGGTCTAATGGCTCCTAACTCGTGATATCCTGAGCTCTCTCTCTCTCTCTCTCTCTCTCTCCACAACACGCCTACAGGCTCTCGCACACAAACACACACAAATCCTGCAGACGGATTCATCACACAAATGGATAAGGCGTGGCATTGTGGATACTGCACTTAAGTGTCTGTTGAGTGGCTCTATGAGTGTAATGATGATGGCATCACATATTAATGGACCCGATGCACTTTATGCTGCATCATAGTTATTTGAGAACATAAATGCTAAGAGCTGCTAGAAAGCCAGAGCTGGTCATCTGAGCAGGGCAGAGACTAACAGGGTCCATCTTGAGATGATCCAACCTTACTGAGGGGGGTTTGATAGATTTGTCACCCTTCACGAAGCTAAACGCAAAACAAATCTGCTCTGCTATATACTGACATAGAGACGTGTCAGTTCTTTTGTGTGGTTCATTAGCTTTCAAAAGATTGATTTTTGTGCGTAGAACCCAGATGAACATTTTGTCATTTCATATTTATGGGTAAACTATATTTGCATTCACCCCTTTTTTCCTTGGTTTGCAAACAAAAATCTGTTATGTCTCATTTGCATATTCAGAAGTTGTAAATTCAGTAAGTAATGAGTAATGAACTGCACTGGCAAAACTAAAATATGTCCTTATGCCTCAGATTAAAATATCCTATACTAAATGAATACTTTTCTATAGCAAGGATGCATTAAAAGAGTGATAGTATGTATTTCAAATAAATGCTGTTCTTTTAAACTTTCTGTTAATCAAAGAATGTTAAAAATGCATCACAAATTGTTACATTTTTATATTTATTAACATTAAAAATAGTTAAATAAAATTGTAACATTTATAATGTTTTATTGTATTTTTGATCCAATAAATGCAACCTTGTTGAGAATAAGATAATGTTTTTTTGTAATCTTGCCAACCACACTCACTTTTGAACAATATTGTCATTAACATAATAAAAAACAAACAACAGAATAAATTGTAATGCATTAACAAACAAACAAACACGAAGTATATTTTTTTGTGTGACCAAATAACTAACAACAAAATTTACCCATCACAAATCTATATATAAATATATAAAGTAATATGTAGCACACAAGTCACATAGATTACTTTCATGTGTCTTTGTGGAGCTTGGCAATAAACAGTCCTGTTCACTTTCATTACATGAAAAAAGAACAGCATGAACATTTTGCTAAACATCTTCATGTTTCACAGAATTAATAAAGTCATAATGGTTTGGAACAAAAGGAAGTTGACTAAATTATGGCACAGTGTTTATTTTTGGGTGCACTATCCCTTTAAGATGATTTTGGAGTTCAATGGTTTGAGTTTTCCTAAAATTGAACAGGTGCAGGGACAGCTGTTTTGTGTGTGTGTGTGTGTGTGTGTGTGAGAGGAGAAAGAAAAGCAATAGGTAGGAGTGGTTAACAAATGTTCAGGATTCCCCTCATGTTTACACCTTCACATAAGAAGAAAAAATAATAAGCAGCTTTTTTTCAGAAAAGCTACTTAGTACATTTACATTTAGCAGACGCTTAGTAGATTCAGCAAATTTTTTTTTTGTCAGTATATGTGTTCCCTGGGAAAACCCACAACCTTTTGGCTGCTGACGCAATGCTCTACCACTAGCCAACAGGAACACTTAGTTAGAAACAAAACATTAGTAGATGCAAATGGAAAGAATGAGAAAAGAAATATAAATTAGCAAAGCGGGAAGAGAACGGCTTGTGGTTAGTGAAGCAGAGAATAGCAAAAAGGTGAGGCAGAGTAGATGGAGTGAGAACTTGAGGGCAATCGATTTCAAGCGGCCTCCTCCCGGAACATCCATCTCCAGCGGACTGGATCACTCCCTCTCTCTTTCTACACTCTTTATTATCTTCTCTCCCCCTCTGTGCTTTTTATCTGTCCCTTTAGCTCTCTCAGGGGCGCTGCTCTTTTGACAGGTGCAGGGCTGACAGCATCAGGTTATGGGAGTGGAGCGAATTTAAAGCGGTGTTGGTTTGTGGTGATTACCCAGCTGTCACTCTGATGGTAATTAGTTCTCTTGATGCTTAATCGCTGATCCAGGGACCCATCAGTCTGAATGACACCTCCCCTCCCACAGTGTCGTTACTCACCCGAACACCGACCTCGTCTTGATTTTCCCCTCCACCTACACCACTGCTTAACACCTACTCTCACAAAGCCAGACCTCTGACTCAACAGCAAAGGTCTGTTCCACACCACAACCTGTTCTGAACAAGAACTAACATTTGAACAAATGTTGAACTGTGACTATACTAGATATAGAGCGAATGAATGAACGAAGGAACTATAATCATGATCAAATTCCCCACTGTTAGTATTACTGTTTCATATTTTAACTTTCATTAAAACTGTATTTGATTACCGCGATTTGAACAACTCAGGATAAATAAACACTATACAGCATCAAGCAAGGTTTTAAGTCTCACGTACACAGAGTAGTTTCGTTTTGTGTGAAAGCCTGGCGGAAAAGATGGGAGGTTTTAAAAGTGTGCTAAGGGAATTATACTTATGAATATATGAATGAATTCATTCTATGAATGTACCTCTGAATGTCCGATCTTTGTTTTCATCTTCACTTCATGTAATACCTAATAAAGTAGTGTTTTTAATCGCAATGCTGCTTTCTCCATGGAGGAGTTCCATAAGCGCCACCTAGTGTCAGGGAGTGGATTTACATTTACGTTTAGTCTCTGAGCTGTTTTTGTCCTGCCAAAAACAGACCGAATTTGTATGTCCTGCTGTTATATTTTGACTATTGATGAAAAACAAGCTTATGTGGATTCTACACATTTAAACTATTTGCATAAGGTATCTAGAATTATTTATGGAGCAGATAAAATACATAGGCTATAATCATTTATTAATCAATTATAATTTTACTTAACCCTTTTATTTAAAAGCTGAAATGTGAGGTTTACCATTTTATGAAGATTTTATATGAACAGTTGGTACGTTATTAGTCAGTCTAAACTGTTGTCAGTCATGTTGTCATTTAAACTCTGGACATCATTAGTAATGTTATTGTTTGCGTTTATGCAAACAAAAAGTCATTTTATTTGTTGTTTGTTGATTTTAAATAGAAAACTTGATGAAACAATTTGTGTCAGTACTTTTGAAACATTTTCAGCACATTTTAACAGTAGCGCGATACTACTGATAACCGTGATGAGAAATTTTCATACCGTTACATCTCAGATAGATAGATACCGCTTCCTATCTTTTCTATTCAAATTCCAACTCATGAATTTCCAGAAGTACATAATATATCGGAAGTTACAAAAAGACAGCCAATCACAATAAAGCTTGTCAGATCAAGAATATACTGAGGCTGAGACTACATGTAACACCCAACCCTATCCTCCTCTCCACCTCATCTAGTGATCTAGTCACATCTAGTCAGCATAAGCAACCACATATGACATTACGTGGTAATATGTTCACAGTTTACAGTGCAATGATAAACACATGACTCATTTTATCCAATTTAGCGTGATGCATTTGTTTGTATACTCATTTTATCACATGATATCAATATCATATAAAACACAGCAGTATAAGCTTCCCGCTTCATGCAGTTTTTAATAAGGCAGTCACTCAACCCTCAGCAAATAAAGCATATCACCCCCAACAGGAAGAGCCTGCATTAAAAGCAACAATAGCGGGTCTCAGAATAGTTGAGCAGATGCACTTGAGCTGGTCTTCAGTCTTATTTAACAAGGCTGAGGGACCCTGAGTTCACATATATAATTAAAACATTAGTTACTGCTAGTGCTAGTTCCCTCCCTTGCACCGAAGCCTGTTGATAATGGCCTTGTCAGTCAGTGCACTGTGGCTTGAAGGACGCTAAGAGGAAGGCTGCCCTAAATCATGAGTCCCTGAGATTTAGCAGCTACCAATGGCTCTATTTCTACCCATTCATCCCTCCATCCCTCCCCCCCTCGGCTTCTCATCTTTAGCTCACTATTTCTGATTAGGAGTAAATTACATATTCATATTTTATGAATCTCATTTCCTTTCCGAGTTTGGTAACTGCGTAGTCACTTTACCCTTCTTCATTCATCTTATTGCCTACAAAATCATCTTCCTTTTTGCCTTTGTTCTTATTATATTCACATTATGTAATATGTTTCTAACAGGTTATATATATATGTGCTGTATGCAAAATTCCACACATAACATGCATGCTACCTGACAGATATCACTGAAACAGGTTTCCTGAGAAATCACATCTATTTTTGGAACAGCACCAAGACTCTATAAATGACAAATAAAGAGTGAGTGGGATAGTCAACCAGGAAACTAGCCAATCACAATCAATTTGCGATTTCGCAACAGTGCGTGCCCACTTTTTCAGTGGCCTTGGATCTGGAAGTATTTTCCCCATTCATTTTTCAATAGAGTTAAAAAAAGGCATTGTTAAAAAACTACAATCCCATAAAGCATTGTGAATGACATAACTAAATTGAAAATGATGGTTAAATATAAAACTTTTGATTTACAGTTTTTTATTGTGTATATAGAAATAACATTTCATGTTTACTGCAAAATATTCATATACATACAAATATTTACAAATCTTATGGCATGATTTGTTTATCACAGCTTTTCTGATTGGTTGAGATTTTTTGCAGAATCGTGGGAAATGTAGTCTTTCACAAGGAATTAAGCTGTTAAACGTGAAAACTAATTTGAAATATGGAAGATGGCTTCAAAAAAAGCATACAATCGCGTGACAACCTTGGAGATCATAGTAGGTCTGTCTTTTATATATATTTTTTTCATTATCGTTAAAAATCAATTCCGCTATGGAGAAAATTAATGGGATTTTTACTTCTGGAACTCAACTGTTGTACTCTATACATTGTAACAAGAATATATAATATATTTTATAATCTTGCACATTAAAAATAAAGCCCAACTACAACAGACTGCAGCAATCTTAGTTCCGGAAGTGTTTTTCTCATTCATAACGCTTTCAAAAAAATTCCTCAATAGAGCTTAACATCATGATCCAAACCAGCCAGCTTGAATAACAATGAATCATAACATTACAAGCAATGATTTGAAGCAAAACACTATATGGAAAATTAGATAACAACACGGAAGTACAAGGCGCATAAAGCATTATGTTACAACATAAAACTAGTGACTCACAGTCTTTGAAAGTATAAAATACAATATATTTAAAAACAAACAAAAATAAAAAAAAGTAAAATTTGGGCAGGGAGACTCAATTATATCACACATGAGCGTGGGAGGTCTCTGCTGAGCTCTTTTGTTGCTGTTCACATTTCCGTGGAAACAATAACTTTTCTGATTGGTGGATCTCTATTCATTATGGGTAATGTAGTTATCTACATAGAATCAGGCTAGTAAACATGATTTTCATGGTACTCTTGTAAATGCAAGTCGAAGATTGAAAAGGAAGAGAAGAAATTGTTGAAGTCATTATTTATGTTTTCTTTGCGCAAAAAGTCATCTACACAAAACGTATTCATAAAATTAAGGTTGAACTACTGTTGTCACAGACTATTTTAATGATGTCCTTACTACTTTTCTGGGCCTTGAACAAGGTAGCTGCATTGCTGTCTATCCAGGGTCAGAAAGCTCTTGGATTTCATCAAAAATATCATAATTTGGGTTCCGAAGATGAGCAAAGGTCTTAAGGTCTTATCTCAGAGCTGCCAGGTCTGTGATGAAACAGTGATATCATTAAAAGACTATATGGCGAAAATAAATATGATTTTACTCCCGGAGGTTCAGAGGAAGCCCCTTTACCCTTAACTTTCACCGTCCCACCTGTGGGACGCTTGGCGCTCTTTTTGTTGTTGTCCTTTTTCTCTATCAAATCTTTTAGTAATTTTCATAAAGCTAAGCAAAACCTAAGCATAAACCCTGTGAAACCTATTTTAAAATTGGATATTGCATTACCATGGAAATGGTACTTTAAAATCTTTTGGCGGTCTCCTCCCCCTTAGCGTGCGGTGTCAAGTGTCATATTACACAATGCATTACGGTCTTTTAGAATCAAAACTTTTTATAATCTTGACAAAAAACATATAATTGGAAAGGTCTGAGTCTCAGGATTCCATATTTGGTGTATATTGTGTGATATAATATTGAAAATCTAGACATTTGTGACAGAAAAATGCATTTAAAAAAATCAATGGAGTTTGGATGGCACCCGGTGGCTGTTTGTGGTATAATGTCCTAAATAAAATGTCACAGGAACCTTTTTTTCATATCAACTTCAAATTTGGAACATAACTTATTTAGAAATAAGGCTTTAATTGTATGGCAATTTTAGAGTAAAACCTGTTATGTAAACTATTTACTATATATAAAATAAAATTAATGCAGTGTATTTTCTTTACAGTAAATTTATACTTCTATAACTTTCTAATACTTTAATTGTTTGAAAAAAAATCCACTTTTGCAATAATCTGCTGATTTCTTTTTTTTTTTAAGAGACCAACCTTAGGTCTGTATTCCAAAGTGTTCATAAATTACAACAATTTAAGTTTGGATAGTGCACTTTCATGCCCATTTAAAAAAATGGGGCGTGACATTTAAGGGGTTAAGAGGCTGAAGTGATACTGATTGCTAGAGTGGGTGATGAAGCCTGAGCTGTTCTCTAAAGGGACTCGATGAGGCCCACTCGCCATATTTTGCTTACCACCCCTTCCCCCCTCTTGTCTTTTCCCTGAGCCCTTCTCTCCCTCTGACCATCTGTAATCACAGAACGACAGCCTTGTTCACCACACCATGTACGCCGGGGGAGCTGACGGCATATATGACTTTGCAGTTTTAAACCCAATAAGAAAAAAACAAAACAATCTCAGATCCTTATTTCATATAAATGAAGAAAATTACCGCCACTTTTGACATCTCTAGTTGGCAAAATACACATTTTGCTGATATTTGCAGTAAATATTATGACTCATCTTCTCCACAGGGGTGTACAAATTTGTATTTATTTATCTTTTTTTGTCTTTAGTGGCATGTAAAAACTCTCTCTGGAAAGAGAATGTGCTTTCCACCTTAATTATAAATAAAAAAGCACTTGCCACTGATCTAATGCTGCAACAGACAGTGTACAGACTGCAATGTTTCCCTCTTCTTCCCTCACATTCATCAATGCCCACTGTCCTATCTGCATCGATTACCCACAGTGCAACATGGATTGCGGAGAGAAAAGGACTAGATTACAAGCTGCAGAACCTCAGCAAAGAGAAAATCGTTGAGCATGTTTAAGAGGAGAGCATAAAATATTAATGGGGTATCCATGCAGCTCCCTCCCATAAAGCCCTCAAACACCATATGCACATGCTTACAGTAATCAAAACATCCCTGTATGGACACTTGATCGAATGCCTGTGATTTAAAATGTGCAAAAATTTTTTTTTTTTATATATTCCGTGATTGAATTTTGATGCTGAGGCTAGAGGATGATGAGCAGACTGCGGCTGGCTGGATTCCCAATCGAAACCTTTAAGCGATGCACTTAGCACCAGGAGGTTTCAGTAAACCATTATGACTGTATGGAAACATCACCGATGTAACTCCACTTAGACACGGACATTAACAGAGATTTGATGAACATGCATAACAGCAGAAAGAGCTAGATGATATACATCCTTAGAGAGGTCACTTAATATGCTCAAATCTGGGCTTTGTACATCATTTTGTACACTGCAAAATAATATCAAATAATGGAAAAAAATGATATCAAATAATGGGGGGGGGTCTTAATCAGGATTTTTTGCAGAAAAAAATAAATTATAAAATTTTATATTTCACACATGCAAAGAGTAGGATCCATGTGCAAAGTATTTATTCAAATAATGGCAAAAATACAAAATGATACAAAAACCAGGAAATGAGGAACAGACCTGTGGCCATTAATGAGACTTCCATGAAGGTACAACACCAGAAAATGTATCAAACACAAGGGCTATATGCACAAGGGTATTGAAAAATAAGACGCATCTGAGAATCACCAGGAACCAATCAAAAAAAACTACAAAGGACTACAAAACTAGGAAACAAAGAAACAAGAACTTCAACATGTAAGTCCAAACAAAACAGTGAACATAATCCGTCTTAATATTTTAATACCTTAATAATGAATAAAACAATTCAATGTATATATCTCTTTAACAATGTAAATGTATCTATATCTATTTATATACTATATTGAAATATGTTTTAGTATTTTTTTCCCCACCACTGCCAAATTATTTTGTATTTTCCTTGTTTTAGCATAATTATATTTACACTTTAAAACAAGAAAATAATTCCTTTACCTGTATTTTTATTTACCAGAAAACCAGAAAACTAAAATACTAATTAAGAGAAATTTTTTGCTTGGTACGAGGCGGTACCCATTCAAAAAGTGCCATCACTGTAAGCACCATTTAGGTAAGGTCTTCTTTAGAAGCAAATAAGACACAAAAGTGTCTTACCAATGTACCACGTCAATGACATTGCAATATTAAGAATAATGGATTTGAGAATTCATGACCCCAACACAGGGAGGTTTTCACTTGGTCATCTCCAGGCGTGTGTCGCTGACCCGTAGTGTTGAAGATAATGAGGAGGGCTGCCGACTGTCCCTGAATGACCTTGCGTCCTAGAAATGGCCAACGGTGCATCAGCGGTACAGCCCCCTACAGCTCACGCTCAGAGGACAAACACCACCAGACGACAACAGCTTTCTGCTTTTCGACTAAGCGGGGGAACATTGGCTCCTCCACTGAAAACAGCATAATTACACTTTTGTTAACAACTCTGTTGACAGTTCAAGCAGCAGGAATTATATAACCATCCTGTATGTTCACTGTTACGTGGATTCAAGTAGACTTCTAGAAATAAATGCTTGTTTTTTTTCTGAATGTTTTGTTGCAGTCATATTTCTAAACAGTGTTGTTCTCAAGAACATCATGCTGGCCAGCTTCCAATGATCTTAAAATATTCTTGGCGCAACAATGCACTTGGCAGTTTGGATTACAGTGAGTGACATCTTGTCAAGTCCACTGAAAATAGCTATAGGCCACAGCAAGTTTACATTGCAGGAATAGTTCAGCCAAAGTTTTGTCATTATTTACATTACATGTCAGATCTCTTTCATGGAATGCAAAAGGAGAAATCCTGAAGTTTGTACTGGATGCTGTTGTCCCACACTCTAATGGTAAACTGTAACTATACAGCACTTCACATTTTGGTGATGAATTCATACGAATTTGTACAAACTCATTTGTATGTTTTCATACAATCTGCTTGCAGAGTGGATATTCATGCTAAAGTTTTCACAACTCAAACCATCCAAATTTGCCACAAATATGCCAAAACTTTAAACATTTTGTGTTTTCTAATTGAGATTGGGTTGTGTTTTACATGCAATTATTATAAATGGGGACTGAAGTGTTCAAGCTGCAAAAAGGACACAAATCACCATAATAATATCTCAAAATATATAATACCAATTGAATCATGCACCATATTCCAAGTCTTCTGAAGTCATGAAATAATTTTCTATGAGAAACAGGCTGAAATTGAAAGCAATAGTTAACCCAAAAATTTTAATTCTGTCATTAATTACTCACCCTCATGTCGTTCCAAACGTGTAAGACCTTCGTTTATCTTCAAAACACAAATTCATATATTTTTGATGTGAAAGCCTAAATCCGAAAGCTTTCCGACCCTGGATAGACCGCAACGTAACTGACGAGTTCAAGGCCCAGAAAAGTAGTAAGGACATCGTTAAAATAGTCCATGTGGCATCAGGGGTTCAACCGTAATGTTATGAAGCTATGTGAATGCGTCATTTACAAACAATATTACCCAAAGCATCTGTATGACTGCAGATTAGTTTTGAGCCACTTTCATGACTTTCAAGTTTTTGTTTGTTTATTTTTTGCCCTTTTTGAAGCTTGAAAGCTTCAGTCTCCATTCAGTGTAACTGCATAGAAAGAGCAGCCAGTAAAAATGTACTGTAAAGCTAGTAAAGTCAGAGGAAACATCCATACAGACATGTGCTAACATTCGCTGTGATATCAAAGATGTCAAATAAGCTTCATTTTAAACTGCACAAAAGGTTGCCATCTGGAGCTCAAACCATCTGATCAAACCGATTTATATACACATAAACATGTGCAAGCCCACATGTAAGCTTTCTAGGTGCAGAGCTTCCCCAAAACAACAGCACTGCATGAGAAAACGCATCCCATATTAAAATACAATATCACCAAGAAAATCTATCACTGAGGGTGAGCAAATAATGACAGAATTTTCATTTTTAGTTGAACTATCCCTTTAATTTTGAGAGACTACATCACTCCGCCAAACTGTTTACAATGAGGCCTTTACACAGAAGTGTTTCAGGTCAGGAGAAATCTTAAGTGGCCCTTATAGAGATGTTCTTGAGGGAGGACTATAGCGTTATGTTGACGCAGAGGGGTGTGCTCTCTCTCTCTCTCTCTCTCTCTCTCTCTCGCAAACACTCATCAGTACATGACTCAGCATCATAAGACATTGCCGGGAGTTGCTTGCTTGGGTCCTTACGGGAGAGTTTTCTGTTTTTATGATGTGCTTTACAATAGGTTTCAACACTAACTCTCCTGCATTGCAGGATATAAAACTGCAGCAGTGTAAAAGTGCTTTGTAACATGTCCTGTTATAGATATGCTAGGATGTTCTTGAACACAAAGGTATCATGAGAGTAGCAGATGCTGCACATCTACAACTAGCTGCTTTTAAAAATAAATAACAACTTTTATTCAGCAAGGATGCATTAATCAAAAGTGAGACATTTATAATGTGACTAAAGTCCTTTTGAATTTTAGATTTATCGAAGGATCCAAAAAATGCTGTACAGTTTCCACAAAAATATTAAGCAGCACAACCGACTTCAACATAGATAATAATGAGAAATGTTTGTTGAGCACCAAATCAGCACGATCTGAAGGACGAGGAATGGAGCAATGGCTGATGGAGTTTCAGGGATAAAATTACATTTTAAAATATATTAAAATAGAAGTTATTTGAAATTGTA
Organism: Ptychobarbus kaznakovi; assembly: GCA_027422405.1. NCBI lineage: Eukaryota > Metazoa > Chordata > Actinopteri > Cypriniformes > Cyprinidae > Ptychobarbus > Ptychobarbus kaznakovi. Next base: position 13,746,944 of record CM049809.1, read on the forward strand.
ATAATATTTCACAATATTGCCGTTTTTCTCTACTATATCAAATAACTGCAGCCTTGGTTAGCATAAGAGTCTTTTTACAACAAATATCTTACAACCCCAGACTTTTTAGTTGCAGTTTATCTTGTATATTGCTTATATTATTCATACAATTAGTTTATTAGCTTGTGCTGATGTGAACTGATTAGACCATAGAGTCAAATTGTATTTATATTATTCTTGAACCAAATCTTCCCCTTGATTCTAAGTGTGCGGCCTGTAGATGTTCCACATTGATTTGGCATTTAGACTTATTATCAACCAAGTTTGATTTTCTCTCAGATATCTTTGATATTTGCAGAGCTCATCTGAGCTGTCAATCAAGATCAGGTCATTTAAATAAAGTTGTCAGTAGCCCACTGGTTGCTTATTTATCTATAAAAATGCAAGTTTGCTCTTCTGAAGTCAGTATTTTGCTTTGGACAAGCACATATCTATTAGAAATATGCTTTCAAAGCAAGCCATCAAAATTTGTATATTAGCTTCAGTGGTTGACTGAAGAGCTCCTATTACTTCCCTAACTGCAGTGACAGCAGTTCTTATAGATGCATTCTTGGCTTTGGTGGCCATTCCTCATCTTTTTACAATGAAAAATGACCCACAACTTCAGCAGTACAGTGTAGAGGGACCTAAACAACATGTTCAGAAGAGTTAAGCAGACATTCGGTCTCTCTGAATATCCACGAACACATACACCCTGCCAAACCTCGTCTGATCCAGTACATTGTGATCTCATTTTCTCCCCCCCCCCAGGCTGCTATAACATAATACAGTTGTACTGTACAGTAAGTAAAGCCTGTGCCCAGAGGAACCCTATGGCGATGCCATGCCATCTGCGGACCTGGCACCAGCTGGCCAACCCCCACGATAATTAACACAGACACCTCGCTCCGTCACATTTCATGTACTCTTCACCTTACATTCATACCTAATGCACATCAGAAAGACTTCCAGATGAAAAGAGCGTCTTTAATATTTCTTTCCTTTTTAAGCGTTTGGCTCTTGGGAGAGCGATAAGGACGTTTCCTTGAGTTGATGAATGTAATGCAACCCCTATCTGGACTCTCCAGAGTCAGCCAAGTAAAGAGAGAGAGAAAGTCTTGATTTCACTTTAATACGGCTTCTTCTAATTGGACATCAGGGTTGAGAAGTTCATTGACTGTCGCTGTCTGTTGTAATGCGAGAACAAAAGGTCAGTGAGCATTATATAGAGACATGATTCACATGATTTCCCCAAGCCTTCTGATGAAAAGAATACACTAGCATTTTCATTTATAAAGTAATAAATAATTCAAGCACACCATTAAGTGTAACAATCATAAAAAGCTGTTTGATTTAAAACAACACAATTTAATACATATCTTTACAACTACATCAAATAAATAGATTTTAAACACCCACTTGGATTTTTATGCATAAGTGATATTCTCAGAAAAAAAAATCAACTTGATCATTAAACTGATCAAAAGTTACAGTTAGGAAGCACAATTAATTTAACAATAATAATAAATAGCATATTAATGATTTCTGAAGGATCATGTGAAATGAGAATATAATGGCTGCTGAAAATTCAGCTTTGAAACTGGAATAATATATTTTATATAATCAATTAATTAAAATAAAATATTTATTTATTTTTAATCATAATTGCATTTCGTAATCTTACCATTTGTACTGTATTTTGATTAAATAAATGCAGTCTTGGTGAGCATAAGAGACTTCTAATATTACATAATATTTCTGAACCCAAGCTTATTCTCTGAACTTAAAAAAAAAATCATAATTACTTATGTTATGCAATTTTGCTTTTCAAGAAAATGTATCTTGTTTAAAGATGATTAGATTCTTTTTTTTCCTGGAAAACTCAATAAAATACAGATTGAAATGCAAATGTGTCAAAACATGAGCTTAATAAAAGCACAACCGCTGGGTTTGTGAGTAATAATAAAACAAACAGCTTCATTCGGTTTGCATTAGCATTATTGTCTCTTATATTACAGCTGGAAATGTGCTAAAATTACATAGTGTTGATTTTATGCTTCAGTGAATTCACAAGCTCCCAGTTTCAGCGCTTATATCTGGCACTGCCTCGAAAGGAACGAACGGTGGTTTGACAGAATGCAATATAAATCACAACACATTAAACAAACGTGCACTCTTCCCACCAGACACTACTGAAGAGCACGTTAGTCTAATGAATACTCTTGGCTGTGGTGAGTAGATGTAAACTAAGCTATATGACACTGTATACATTATTTTCTAGCTTCAGTGAGATTAAAAAGCAACCAACAACTAGTCTAAGGAGTGTGCTGAAAAAGAGCTTCTCTGTATCTTGCGTAACTGCACTACCAAAAAAAGTTGACTAAATGTAGACATAACCCACTTAAAAATGCTGTCCTGTCCTCTAAGGAATGCACGGCTTATGGTGTTATGAATAAGGATGGCAAATAAACCATTCATCTTCTTGCTGTTCAGACAGATTTAGGTAATTGTACTTGGCACATGTATTACTTGGTTTTTGTTTATCATGTAAACAATACAAAAGCTTTAAGCCTATACTTTTTTGCAAGCTAGCTCTCACATCTCTTTGCTCAGCCGTTTCATGTTTTGATATCTTCCTATTTCAGTTGAGCTTCAGACGTAGCATATTGTATGCTCTCTTGATACTGTCAAGACTGACTTATGACACCTTGCTGAGCCGAGACTCTGTGTGTTAGCTAGAGACGACTCAGCAGGCTTTGTAAAAGAGTGCACAGAAGTTGCTGTGGCTGGCTGAAGGTGAAGTTGAACAATACAGAACAAACCCAGTTTAGAAGGCCCTTTACCTCTCTCTCTCACACACACACACACACACACACACACACACACACACACACACACACACACACACACACACACACACACACACACACACAGTAGGCTATTCTATTTGCTCTCTCCCTCCCCATCACCCCTTATACTTGGCAGCTCACACCACCCAGTACAATCGCTGAAGCCAGTGACAGCACACAAGCAATGGGCTACTTGTCACGTGACTGTTGAAAACAGAACACCATACAGGCACAATACAGCAAGCAGTTTTTGCATTGAAATGCAATTACTGTGGCAACACATCACCAGATGAGAACCTGTGTCTTTGAGAACGAGTCTTTGATATCTAAAGTAATCCAAACCAGACAAAAATAAAGTACAGTGTTGACAAAACCCAGACAAGACACAAAACTCTGTCTGCATCCTCCATGCATCTCAATCCCTCAGAGGCCCTAAACACTGTATGTAACTATAAAATGCATCTTTATATAAGCATTTATATAAGTTCTCTATATTTCTAGCTCACCCCCATCATCACGACTGCAGGAGGACAAACAAAGGAAGGTGACTGTGGGAGGGAATTCAAACAATTGGACATTTTGCAGCGCTGGACTGGTGAAATGTACCTTTCTCTCTTTCATGCCTTAATGCTTCCCCCAGAGGGCCTGAAGTGTTTGCCACATTTGTGACATTCAAGCCTAACCTCAAATCGACCGCCATGCGAGACCCCCAGAGACATCAAGGGCCATGAACACCAGGCATCACACCCATCCAGCTCAAGCAGATGTGCATGAGTATTAACCAATATTCTTCCAATGAGCAAACACAGTTGGCATCTGTGATCCTTTTTATGTTTCCCCCTGTTTATCGACAACTAAACTAGAGTTTACAACACATGGCATTTGGGGAACAATATGCAATGGCCTATAATCACATAGTGTTTGTAATTTAAAGACTGTAGATGCAATAAATGCTTGAAGAATTTATTGACTACACATAGCCATAATAAAATGATACTCATTAGAATTTGATTTAAGCCAAATCATGCTTCTGCTTGCTTTGTGTTTCAAACTCCAGTAAGCTTCACATTTGAAGCTGTTGTGTTTCGAAAACAAGTTGATAAAACGTTTTTACATAAAGCCTACAAATACCACAATGATCTGAGTTCATGTGCATGACGAATCTAACATTTGTTGTAGTCTTTTTATATATAAAACAACGGTTAGGGGGGAAATTCAAAATGTTCCCATCCACACAAACAAAAGCATGTTGATAGTCTTTAGCTTTTATGTCAGAGGTATGACGTTCAGTAATTATATTGTAGAACAAAGCGTTAAAGTCTTCTCGAGTAATGTTAACACGTTATTTTCACAACAACGGAAACCCGCTAATGCAAAAACAAGTAAATTCCCGACGGAACCCGTATCGAGCTGCTTCTCCGCTTCCAGGTTTACAAAGTAGGCTAGTCGTCCTTGTTGGTACTGATACTCCAACCTTTACCTCACATAACCTAAAACTTGAAAGGGAAGTAAAAAAAAATGAAATAAAGTGATTAGCGCACTTACTAGTAGGCTACGTATAGTAGCCTAGTTCGCGTGTTACATGTAAATCTTCTCGCGCACTCAAATAATCACAACGTGACATTAAATGAACTTGGTGTATTATGACATTGGCTCAGGAACAATGAAGGCCGAACTGGTCGTTAAGCACAAACAATGGCTTGATTGATTGTTTTCAATGTTGTCTTTATAAAAAACAAGTTTTCTTGCTGTGGAATTTATATTAACGCTTTTTCTTAGAAACCTGGCTCTCTATGTAGCCTCTAACACCTTCACCTTATCGGCAGCATGTCAAAGTGGCTCGTTCAGAACAATGGCAGCGGCTGTTTTCGCGGGGTTCGGAGTCTCACCTGTCAGACTGTCGTAGCATTCGATCTCGGTGCTCTCCACCGCTCGCCGCTGCTCTTCCGTCAGCTTGGCCGCGGCTTGGTTCAGGAGGTTCACCTCGGATCCGGTGGTCCCTTCGACGACATGGATCCCTTTCAACTGCAGCAGCGCCCTGTGATACTTCCCAATAGCTTCCCGGAATTTCTTCTCCTTGTAGCATCGGTGCCCCTCCAGTTTGAAGTCGATCGCTTTCTGTATTTTCGCCTCCATCTCCATCTCCGCGCCGCCGACGCGATACCCTCCACCTCCGCCGTCCCCACCCGCCGCCGCCGCCAGACTCCGGCCCCCAGCCTCCGGATAGCTTTTCAGGCTCTTGATCGAGTGCTGCTTCGCTTCCATCTCGCTCAGGAAGCCATGCTGCTCCGACACGGATGCCTGTGTTCTCTTTAAGGGCTGGAGCAGCGTGCTGTGCGTAAAAGATACGAGCCAAACGGGAAACCGAAAAACACAAGCGCGACCGGAGAGTATGTTCCAGGGGGGAGCTAAATACAACACTAACGATTCTCGATTATTAAAACGTGTTTAGAGACAAAGAACAGACTCAAATAGGTGATCGCGGCTGTCTCTCGTTGCACGCCTTTGCACGGAGGTGACGCTGGAGCAGGAGGACTCTTGCCGCCGGCGAGTGCAGCTTCAGCACCACAGACAGCGCCAACGAGCACTAGCGCGAGGCATTATGGGAAGGCATTAAACGTGAGATGATGCTGGCTGCTACTGGTGGATCACGATTACATTATAGAGCAGCGGTAAATCTCTAAACGTCGTGAAGCCAAATATGAATAAAATATGCAAAGGCTGGTCATCTTTACGTCATTATCATTACAAAGCACAGGCGAGGAAATTACAGAGACACTGTGTGGAATCCCTTTTGGGAAATCCAGCTTTATCTGGTAGATGCGTTTTGGAACATGGTGGCTGGTGATCATTAGCTGGTTGATCAGCTACCATTTAAAAATAAATAAATACAATTAGCTTAACCACTTTGAGATGATATGACCAGCTCGTAGGTGGTTTGTTGCTGGTTCACAATGGTCTGCTAATTCACACTAGCTGAGACCAGGAAAGGACAAAAAAGACATGCATGAAGCATGTCAAAATTTGTCCTTAAATTAGCTTCCAGATCAAAGTGGAAATAGTCTCTGTGGGAGCTTGAATGACTAATTTTCCCAGAGCTGGAACTGAAAAAACGAATTTGCTGAAAAATGACTCCCTTAGGCCATCCAAGATGTAGATGAGTTTTTCTTCATCGGAACAAATTTGGAAAAATTTAGCATTACATTACTTGCTCAACAATGGATCCACTGTAGCGAATGGGTGCCGTCAGAATGAGTATTGAAACAGCTGATAAATACATTTTTTAAAAAATCCACACAACTCAAATCATTACACTTTTGTAAGATTTTCTGCACATTTAAATTTTTGGTGTGAAATATTCCCTTAAATCTGAAGAGATTATATACCAATTTGCATAAGGCTGTCCACCAGGAAGGTTTGTTAAGATTAAGATCATTAACAAAATGCAAGAGATAACGAGAAGTGTTTAAAAAGCTACGATTACTTTGTTTGCTTTCATGTATTAAGTTAGCAGGAACATAAAAACACAAATAAATATTTTCGGTATAGCTATAAATTGTAATGCAGATAAATACTGTATCTAGGCTAAATTAATAACACAGCCTAATAGAAAAAACAGAGTCAGCATGAATAGGCAAATGTTGAACAGTGATGAACTGCTGGAGATCCTCTTACAAACGCTCCGTGTACTGCAACACTGGAGACATAAGGGCTTATGTAGTCCTCACCATCTGCGTCGTTTACTAGAGCATGCATTAAACGCAGCTCAGTGCAATGTTTCTTTACTAACACATCAGTTTCGAATAAGAACTAAAAAATCATTATCTCTCTAGTGACCTTCTTTATCAAACTAATTATGCAGTAAAAGTCTCAAATGTAAGAATGCAGGATATTAATGCTGGTTCATACAAATGATTGCAGACCTTCATGTCAACTTGCTTGTGTTCTGCGACACAACCTAATAAAAGGGCTTTCTCTTTCAGCCTAACCACTTTAAAGCTTGTGTAGAGAGAGGAGTGCAGATTAATGAGCATTTTTCAATGCAAAACTCATAGGGATGTAATTATAACAATAAACGTGATAAAACATAACTAGAATATGCTCTAAACCCGTTATGTTAACAGCAATGCACCACATATAAAATTGTACAAAGTTAATAAAAAACAATGCAAGATTTTTCGGTTTTATCTTTTTATATTCGATCCATTCCCAAGACAAATAATCTTCATCAATATTTTATAAACTTACCCAGTTAAAATGTTTTCTCTTAATATTCCTTATACATAAAGTAACGAAATTCTGCATTTGAGATGCTTAAAATGATAATATTTATAAAAAACAGGAAACATGACAAAACACAAAGCATAGGTGAATTCCTATAACAACGGCGTGATTGGTGGTTACTGTAGTGAACAGTACAAAGGGGTGAAAACATACAATACACAAGGGTCCACCTCCACGTGTGTTGCTTGGCAACAGCATGCTATCACCAATGCTATATTTGCCCTGCTTGTCCAAGTAACACTTAACAAAACACCTTTCCATCGGATGGCATTTTAAATGCGGAAATGTGAGAGCAGAGACTTGTGATTGCGATTTTGTGTCTTTAAGCAAGGTTACAGTTGTGGTCACAAAGGGGCGGTCACACAACACTTTTCAATTTCATTCGTATGCATGTGAACACGGGAGATGGTAAACGCAAGCTCACGAGAAACATTTGCATTTTGGATTTATTATTTGTTATATGTTAAATGTCTATTTTTTTAAAAAGTCTAGTGTGACCGCAGGTTAAGGCGCATTAATGGAAATGATCATGTGTGCAGTTTTAAACCAACAAAGGGCTTTTTTTATTATTATAAACATCCTGTGAAGTGAAAGGATAGCGTTCACCTAAAAATGGAGAGAGTCACCATTTACTCTCTTGTCCAAAACTCTCCGATTATTTTCTTCTGCAGAACAAATTATATTTTGAAGAATTTTTGGTGCCTACTTCTATTTCTATATAAAAAAAAAAATTCCACAGAAGAAAGAAAATCATACATTTTTGGAATGACATGAGGGTGAGTATATCATGACAATTTTTTTTTTGTGAACTATCCCTTTAAAAACTAGGAGGTAAGAACATGAGCTTACTTCACGGAGGAATCGGTAAGCTGGGGTGTTTGTGGTAAACATAGCACATGCTTGTACTTAAGTCTCTTGGCTACGGTAGTGGGGGAAAAACTCGACATTTCGAGCATTTGATGCTGGGCGCCATGCATTTTAAAATCCTTATAACAAACCCCCCTTTAATCTGGAAAAAAAATCACTCACAGGGGCGCAGGAGAGCAACTATAAAAGTAGGATAGGGGGATAGAACATGATTCCTATAACCAAACAAAAGGATAACAGGTATGTCCACACTGACATTTAACAGATATTGCAGCTGAATATTTCCCCCCCCTAGTAACATCAATTCATAACACTCCATGAGGTACAGCATATCGACTTCCCAATCCATCAAGGGTGGTCCTAGAGTTTCTCCACTCACACAAATGGAAATTCAGGTGGGTTTTAAGATATACAAGGGGCAAACTGGATAAAAAGGGGTGCCTTTCAGTTTGTGTATTAAGTTTTCCGGGCGCCCAGTCTCTTGAATACACTGACTGCCCCAGCATCCATCTGAGCCCCATGAGTGTCACCTGTGCTACTACTGACCTTAGGGCTGGCCAGAGCAAAGCTGCCCTGGGCTTTGCTTCTGCTACTCGTAACACGACTGTCCTGGGTGTCTGCGGGATGACTGACTAGAGGGGTCGAGGAGGTAGGGTTGACTGACGGGGCCTTGCCCAATCTCTGCAGTACACCCAGTTTGGGTGTCCCCTCCTGGCTGGAGGAGGAGGTAGAGGATATTGGTGGTGTGCCTTCAGATAAGGGGAGTTTGTATTTTGCGCCTAGTCGACGCAGAGTGAAGGGTTTAGATTTGGCGGTTACAGTCTCTTTTTTAGAAGTGGCCGGGGGTCGTTTGAGGACGCCGGCATATTGCAGCACTGAGCCCTCCCCGTCGCTATTATTGTCCTCGAAAGTGTCTGCAACAACATCTGCCTTTCCTCCACCCTCTTCATCTGCTTCACCCAGTCGGCTAAACACACCTGTTGGCTGCTGCATGAATGAAAGCGACAAAGACAGTGATGTGCAAAATAGCAACACTTTACAATATATTAACATCAATGAATGCATTAGGAATCACGAACAACAAAAAAACCTTTTAAAGCATTCATTCATTTGGTTCTATGTTAATTTCTACATATACAATTACATTTACACTTATGCTACACCAATGTCCTACGTCAGTGGTTCCCAACCTTTTTTTATGGGCCCCCTCCCTACGTACACATATGGTAATCTGAGCCCCCAACCACCCGTATTAAATTTATACACGCCCATATACATACATACATACGCAATAATAAGATGAATTATTTTTCTCTTAGAAATGCACATTTGACATTGAGTTGACAGTAGTAGTTTGAGTTAGGATGCAGATGTAAATTTGTTCATTATCAAAATCAGTAACATCTGTAAAATTTGCAACAACCTTTTTTATATGGTGAAATTTTATTTTTCTGACTGTTTGAGTTTTATTAAAATTAACCATTGTTCTTCCATAGTAGCATACATTTATTTTACATCATGATAACTAGAGTTAAAACCACACATATAGCACCTCAATACTGTGGTAAAAAGGCAACTATATGGTTTCTAGGTAGCCTATTTATTAGGGGTGTAACGATTCATCGATATGGATCGATATATCGATACAATGTATGACGATACATCGATGCCACGTGTAAAATATCGATATTTGTTAAAAGGCACCTTTATTTTGGCACTGTCCACATTTTCATATAATGTCTGTCTATGCATTACCGCCAAAGCGTGCATTCTCGTTTCAATCTCACGTATCAGGACTTGATATAAGGACTGCCCGAAGGCACAACAAGGCGAGCATATAAAACGCTCGGGATTGTTGGCGGAACAGTCGCCACTGAAGCGCGCGCACGCACACACATCTGAAGTGCACGCACACAGACAGCCGCATCAACTCTTAAATAAAGTAATAAAGAGTAAACAATTCTTAGTGTCTGGGTTTTTGTGGTCTTGTTTATATGATGGACAAATCAATACAAAACAATTTCTCACCTTGTTGGCTGAGGTGGCGTCTGTCTTAGACTCTGCCCCAAGTCTATCAAACACTGAAGTACGCTTTAAAACCTTAGCTGTGGCAAAGTAGGGAAGATTAAGATCAATCATATCTGTATCAATTTCAAATTATTAGTTAGGCGGTTCTAATTTCAACAGTTCAAATTACTGCAATATCATATTAGCTTGAAGACTCAACAAAATATACTATCTCAGGGGTACCTTTCGTCTCCTGCTGTGCCAGGATGTGCCGAGTGCGAGCTGTTGTGCCTTTTGGCATGTTTATGATATATTTCCCCTCCATTTCTCTTGTGACTCGCCGGCGCTTTACTTTCAACCCATTTTCTTCAGCTGGCTTGCTGGGCACTGTGAGAGGACGACAAAGAGTTTTAAATCATACGGTTCCGTTTAAAGAAATAGTTCATCCAAACATGTATTCTACAGCTCAAACGTTCAGGGTCATTTTTATTTTAGAAATTAATACTTTTACTTAGCAAGGATGCACACAATGTATTTAAAAACTATTTCTGAAGGATCCTGTGACACTGAAGACTGGGGTAATGATGCAGAAAATTCAGCTTTGCCATCACAGGAATGGAATACATTTGACAATATATTATTATAGAAAACAGTTTTTTTAAATGGTAATAATACTTCAATATTACAGTCTTTAATATACTTTATTTAAAAAATCTTACCAACCCCAAACTTTGAAATAATAGTGTATATGCTACATGTATACATTTTATAAGTAATAAGTGCCTTGGGCAATCAATGACTAGCATCTGCATTCAGTAAAAAACATGACTTAACATCACTGCTTGTTAACCTAATCAGATGTACCTGTTTTGGCACTGGCGTTGGAGACCGTTACTGAAATTTGGTTGTCAGGGCGCCGAGCAGGCGTGCTTGGTGGGGAGTCCCGGCTCAGAGCATTGGCAATCATGCGTGTGGCAGCTGTCAGGGGAACATGAACATTACCAGAGCTTCAGCTTCAGCCCACTCAAACAAAGATAAATCACTCCCTGTATGAGCAACCAGTAGCAGAACTGCAGGAAAACTGTCAGTTAAGGACACAAAGAATGAACATCTATACATACATATAATATATATACAGTGAGGAAAAAAATTATTTGATCCCCTGCTGATTTTGAACGTTTGCCCACTGACAAAGAAATTATCAGTCTATAATTTTAATGGTAGGTTTATTTTAACAGTGAGAGACAGAAAAACATGACTTGGTACTTGGTGGCAAACCCCTTGTTGGCAATCACGGAGGTCAGATGTTTATTTTAGTTGGTAATCACAGGGTCAGACGTTTCTTGTAGTTGGCAATCACAGGGTCAGACGTTTATTTTAGTTGGCAATCACAGTGTCAGACGTTTCTTGTAGTTGGCAATCACAGGGTCAGACGTTTCTTGTAGTTGGCAATCACAGTGTCAGACGTTTCTTGTAGTTGGCAATCACAGTGTCAGACGTTTCTTGTAGTTGGCAATCACAGGGTCAGACGTTTCTTGTAGTTGGCAATCACAGGGTCAGACGTTTCTTGTAGTTGGCAATCACAGGGTCAGACGTTTCTTGTAGTTGGCAATCACAGGGTCAGACGTTTCTTGTAGTTGGCAATCACAGGGACGTTTCTTGTAGTTGGCAATCACAGGTCAGACGTTTCTTGTAGTTGGCAATCACAGGGTCAGACGTTTCTTGTAGTTGGCAATCACAGGGTCAGACGTTTATTTTAGTTGGCAATCACAGTGTCAGACGTTTCTTGTAGTTGGCAATCACAGGGTCAGACGTTTCTTGTAGTTGGCAATCACAGGGTCAGACGTTTCTTGTAGTTGGCAATCACAGGGTCAGACGTTTCTTGTAGTTGGCAATCACAGGGTCAGACGTTTCTTGTAGTTGGCAATCACAGGGTCAGACGTTTCTTGTAGTTGGCAATCACAGGGTCAGACGTTTCTTGTAGTTGGCAATCACAGGGTCAGACGTTTCTTGTAGTTGGCAATCACGGAGGTCAGACGTTTCTTGTAGTTGGCAATCACAGGGTCAGACGTTTCTTGTAGTTGGCAATCACAGGGTCAGACGTTTCTTGTAGTTGGCAATCACAGGGTCAGACGTTTCTTGTAGTTGGCAATCACAGGGTCAGACGTTTCTTGTAGTTGGCAATCACAGGGTCAGACGTTTCTTGTAGTTGGCAATCACAGGGTCAGACGTTTCTTGTAGTTGGCAATCACAGGGTCAGACGTTTCTTGTAGTTGGCAATCACAGGGTCAGACGTTTCTTGTAGTTGGCAATCACAGGGTCAGACGTTTCTTGTAGTTGGCAATCACAGAGTCAGACGTTTCTTGTAGTTGGCAATCACAGAGGTCAGACGTTTCTTGTAGTTGGCAACCAGGTTTGCACACATCTCAGGAGGCATTCTGTCCCAATCCTCTTTGCAGATCCTCTCAAAGTCATTAAGGTTTCGAGGCTGACGTTTGGCAACTCGAACCTTCAGCTCCCTCCACAGATTTTCTATGGGATTAAGGTCTGGAGACTGGCTAGGCCCCTCCAGGACCTTAATGTTCTTCTTAAGCCACTCCTTTGTTGACTTGGCCGTGTGTTTTGGGTCATTGTCATGCTGTAATACCCATCCATGACCCATTTTTAATGCCCTGGCCCTGACGGTACATGGCCCCGCCCATCGTCCCTTTGATGCGGTGCAGTTGTCCTGTCCTCTTAGCAGAAAAACACACCCAAAGCATAATGTTTCCAACTCCATGTTTGACGGTGGGGATGTGTTCGTGGGGTCATAGGCAGCATTCCTCCTCCTCCAAACACGGAGAGTTGAGTTGATGCCAAAGAGCTCGATTGTGGTCTCATCTGACCACAACACTTTCACCCAGTTCTCTGAATCATTGGCAAATTTCAGTCGGGCCTGTACATGTGCCTTCTTGAGCAGGGGGATCTTGCGGACGCTGCAGGATTTCATTCCTTCACGGCATAGTGTGGTACCAATTGTTTTCTTGGTGACTATGGTCCCAGCTGCCTTGAGATCATTGATAAGATCCTTACGTGTAGTTCTGAGCTGATTCCTCTCCGTTCTCATGATCATTGAAACTCCACGAGGTGAGCCCCAGACCGAGGGAGATTGTTGACAGTTATTTTGTGTTTCTTCCATTTGCAAATAATCGCACCAACTGTTGTCACCTTCTCACCAAGCTGCTTGGCGATGGTCTTGTAGCCCATTCCAGCCTTGTGTAGGTCTACAATCTTGTCCCTGACATCCTTGGACAGATATTTAGTCTTGGCCGTGGTGGAGCGTATAGAATCTGATTGATTAATTGCTTCTGTGGACAGGTGTCTTCTATACAGGTAACAAGCTGAGATTAGGAGCACTCCCTTTAAGAGACCTGTATAAAAGACACATGGGAGGCCGAAATCTTGCTGATTGATAGGGGATCAAATACTTATTTCACTCCGTAAAATGCAAATCAATTTATAACTTTGAAATGCATTTTTCTGGATTTTTGTTATTCTGTCTCTCTCTTAAAATAAACATACTGATAATTTCTTTGTCAGAGGGCAAACTTACAAAATCAGCAGGGGATCAAAAACATTTTCCCTAACTATGCATGTATGTATATATATATGCAAAACAACTTAATACTTACGATACTTACGAGTGTTAGCAGTACGTCTCAGTTCAGCCAGTACACTAGTCTGTCCAGACGAAATGGCCTCGGTTGTTGTTTTACACATATCCTGCATTAAGATGATAAAAGATCATTATTTCACATTTAGAATAATGAAGCATGTCAATGCAAGGGTAAGTATAATTGAAAGCTATCAATTTAACATTTATTAGGACTTAAAAAACTTCTAATTTAAGTTGAACTTAAAACAATCTTCATATAAATAAATGTGAAAACATCCTAATTTAATAAAGTTATCAAACACTAAATTCTAAATTAAATCGAGACGAAGATTAAAACTACAGAAGTTTTAACTACAGACACTGCTTTACATGTGACTAATAAAAAAATAATACTTACATGCACAGTTTTATGGCAGCTTTAATCGCCTTTTTGTGACTTCATGACTTAACTGACGACATAACTACGACATTGCATACTCGTAGTTTCATTTGGTTTGAATTAGTGCTGTCAATCGAGTAACTTTTTTTATGATTTACTAGTTAAAATTAATAGAAATGAATCCCACCTAACATAAGTTTTTAAATATACTTTTATATTGCAATAATTTCACATTCAATCTTCAAATGTACAATGTACAAACAACATAAAGACAGAATCTTTTTAATATTTCTTTAATGACATATTACAGTATAATTGAGAGCCATCAATTTTGACATGTATTAGACTTAACTTCTAATTTAAGTGAACTTAAAACAATCTTCACATGAACCCATTATAATAAATGACATTTACTTACCTGTGCCCTTCAGCAGAAATATACAGAAAATGAACAGTAACCAAACACTAAATTAAATATACATGAACCCCTTAAAGCTATAAAAGTTATTGATTTCCTCTTTCTTTTGTTCTTGGATTAATAGACATCACAGCAGCGGATCTGACACGCATCTTATTTTCTCACAACTCTCATAACCTTTTCTGACCCACTTCAGGTCTTAAAGTCTAAGGAGCGGACGAGTTGAATCGGGTGTTTTAGATGAAGGAGACAGACAGTGCTGGGGTGCCTCAGGACAGTTTTTAAAACCATTTCAGAGACATGTTCTTAAATGTGATGCATATATAACATATTGCATGCATGCACACAGATGTAAGGCAGCTTTAATCGCCTTTTTGGTAACTTCATGCCTTAACAGAGGCTTATCTAGGACATTGCATGCACACCGTTTCTTTCGCTTTCGTTTGATATGAAATGATACAGGCTATAGCACGCGCCGGCACCTTTGTACGTGTATATGAAGAGCGCGTGCTATGAGCAGAGTATGTTTCCGCGCTCATTTGACTCGCGTGGAGGCGATGTTAGAGCGCACATCTGAAACATCTCCCGTTAGACGTGGTCATAAAGACGTTCTGCATCTAAATAAACGCAATCCTTTTCAAGAAAAAAACAGACAGAGGCAGCAGTTGTGAATAGGGTGGCCAACCCTAGCCCCGCCCCTGCGTTCATTGTGTTAAATATTTTTTACGTGTTGATCTGAAAAAATGAATCGCCTGCGTTAACGCGCTAATTTTGACACCACTAATATAATATGTTTTAAACAACATTTAAATTAATCTGCCAATTCTAGACTGGTTTTAGCCAACACCAAATTTGAGCAAATTGTTGTTACACCAGAAGACATATTCCAGTTTTGGCAGCATTTACATACCCAAATACTACAAAATATAACATTTACACTCACCTGTCTATACACATGCTTTGCATGTTTGAGAATGGCTATGATGTCCCCGATGACTGTAATTCCCAAGTCCATCATTATTTCCTTACTGAGGTCCATGAGCATGCTTTTCTGAATCCTGAAAACAGAAAGGTAGTTGAGGCTTTTACATCATCCAGTTGTGCAGTACAGGAGTAACATTTTGTTCAGAATGTTGTCTGTTCACATTTCAGAGAAGGCCAGATTTTGAGTGTTCAACATGGTGAGAAGACATCCAGCATGTAAAGCACACAAAAGCAGACCGAGATCGATCCTGTACTCAAACAGATGAACCAGTTCATGTCTATTTAGACATGTTTACTACAGTGGTTACCTTTACAATGACACATTTTGCTTCAGTTGGAATGAAATTAATCTGATTGATGCAGCTTCTAAATAAATCGGGTTGATGTGCACGTTTATGTCATAAGCTTCATATCAGATTTGATCTTTTTACAGGCAGACACTGCACAAATATACAGTTAGTTTCCCACTGCTTGCACATAGTGTTCTCCTACCATTGATTCTTTCCTTTGTTTTAAAGAGTGGACTTCATATTTATATCGGGTCCTATTTAAGAGACGGCGAGCACATGAAGCTTTGTGCTGTGCTGTTTATATTGATCAAGCTATAATATTACCCATCCCTGTGGCCAAAACAAGCCATCTGTGAATGAGAGAAGTGAGGACTGATGAGACGTTGTTCTGCTCCACTTGACAGACAATGAATGGAAGGAGAATTTTAAAATAACCCGAGTCACTCATGACACATTTCTACACCCTTACGCATGCGCAGTACTTTCCAGTTCAGTTTTCAATCCCATTACCGGGCTCTAGACTACGACCATTTTTTGAGAGTGTGCGAGTAAACATTTGACGTGGTCGCACTTGTGCGAGTGTATGGTCTGCGCTGCTCCAAAGCGTCTACTTCATACAGCGCGCTGCCAGCCGCACATTATAGCAGGAGTCAGATTTCACTGATCACGTGAAGAGAGGCGCTTTCAGCGCGAGCACTTTTTGAGTAGAGCCTGGTTTGTACTCGCCGTGTCAGCACAAGCGCCTAGGTGCGCGCAGCGGTCTGTGAGGCTGAGCGCAACTGAGGATTTGGTTGTCAAACTAAAGTAAAAGACCGCTTCTTAAACCAGAGAAGGTGAACATGTTGGTATTCATGTAGAAAAAACATGCAAGTCCTTTCAGCGACAGCCAGTTTAGTTTACTTTTCTTTTTGTTTTGAAAAGCTTGTTATTTTTGCTGTTTACCTCATGTTAAGCTATAGAGGCTTTCCTTCATTTTTATATTATTATTTATTTAATTCCTCAGTGTTTGCTAAACATTCTGTAATTTATTAGGCTGTATATAATACAGCATGTGATGTGTCCTATGCCATGCCTCGTCTTATTCGTTTTTGTTAATAAGCATTATGTAAGACAGTTTGTCATCGCAGCCTACTGTTTTCTTGTTGTGCTTTTTAATTAAGAATAACAATGAATCCATCTTTTGTTTTAGTCTTAAAAAGTGAAAGGTGTATAGATATAAGCAAAACAGACAATTATCTTTTCTTGTAAAACGTGACACCAAGATCGCGAATTCGAAAGTGAAAGCGCAAGAAAAAAGGAATTCCTGTTCACAAAATTTAAATCACTAATACTGATGAAAAAGAGCGGGTTGAATGTTGAACCCTTTCGTTACCATATAACTATAAACTATGATAAAAGTTCATCAGCATGCATTGATTAATCAAATGTTGTATATAAAAAAAAATTGCGACCAAATTATGTGCTCATGCAACCAACTGAGAAAGTTAGTCGCAAAAGTGCGACCAGTGGGAAGAATGAGTCTAGAGCCCTGCATTAAGTGTTTACATGTCCTCTGGATCAGATTAGAAAGTCTCCACAACCCATTTTTTCTAATCCAATCAAAACTTAATTCATATCAAGCTCAATCAGACCGATTAAGGTGTTTACATGAACGATTTTTAGTCCAATTGAGCCATCAAGCCGATTACTAACAGGTTATTTGGTTGCATGTAAACGTAGCCAGTGAAAGTCAATGATTTGTTTTTACCTGTTATCAACAAACGACATTGAGTAGTTGACAGCCAGTCCAGGAGGGATCCCAGCTTCTTTGAAGAACTGGATCCATTCTGAGGTGGCTAAAAAAATGAAAAAATGTGTTATATGCATTCTGAAGAATACCATACATTTTTAACCAAAGAGAAACGTACACATTTTTGCCACAAAGTGACTGTAAAATTAAAGCTGTCAGGAATGTTACACATATTATGGTCAAGACCACCATTTTATTTGTTGATATAGAAACAATATTCTGTTTTGTATCTTAATTGTTTAACACCCGCAGACAATGTTGTGTACTATGTGAGCTGTCTGTGTTCACGGTCTCAGAGGAAAGTGCAGATGAAATTAAATGGTTTTGATTAAAATTAAATTAATTGATTAAGACTCAAAACACTGAATGTGAAAAAATTAAACTTTTAAAATAGCAACTTTAATCATTTTTTACATAGATGTATTTGACATTAATTGGATGACACACAGTGTGTTTTTTTTTTTATTGATTAGGGAAAAGCTTTAAACGGTCAAAACACTCAAATTATGAATTAAGATAAAAACAAAAAAGTGTTGCAGACCCAGCATGGAAAGGAGGTCAGCAGAATATGGGACACATGACAAAGAGAGAACACATGGTCAGCCAGAGCAGCTGCATGGGTGTTATTTTTAAAGCAATGAGTCTCGTGTCAGGAACTCAATTCTCCTGCTCAAAGCTGTTCACAAGAGGAGCACAACTAACTGAACAGATAGTCCAAATTAATTCTCAAAAGAAAAATAAACGTTAAGATGTCTACATGTATATTTACATTGAATATTATCCTCAATATACAGTGCTCAGTACTTCAGCCATACTACTTGTGAATGCACACAAGAGGACACAATATTCTGAGGTTTATTACAGCCCCTTTCTAAAGGAAAAACAGCCTAAAATGGTTTGCTGTTCCAAGCTGATTTCAAACACTGGTCAAGTTCAGCTGAACGGTTGCAATCATTCTTCTTGAATCAGCCAACAGACCTACCTGACCAGGCTGGAAGACTAGTTTAGTGCAGAAAGCCAGTATAAAACAGTTCTTAGTTTACACATACTTTCTGCCACAATCATTTTAATGGACGGCTATTCAAGCACGACCACTTGAAATTACTTTTACTCATTTTTAATACAATTATAGGTACAATTAATATTCCCGTTAATAGCTAATATACTCACGCCTGCATGATACAAACAGCATATACATAATGTTTTGTCATAACGAGACAATAGCAATGCAGTTCGTGGCCTGTTTTCAATGAACCACGCCGCAGTATTGCGCTTAAGCTCTTCGTGAAGACCCAACCTAATCCTCCACAAGACATTCTCCTCTGAATTTCCCACCACAGATAGTTAACTGTTGATTTAAGCGTCTTTGCGGACCTGTACAGTGACGATATTCCATACATCAGGGTCATTTCTTTCTCTTACCTGCTGTGACCGTCGCCATCTTCCCAGGGAAAAAACCGACGCGTAGCGGAAATCTCGTGACGTAACATCCTCTCCGTCTTCGGAACAAATCGACTGACTCGAATGTTCCGCGTGAACCGAGCAATCTCTGGCTCAACGTTCTGCCGCTCCATTGGGTCATTTCGTGTGGGCACCATAACTATTGAAAGTTTGTTATTAAACGAAATTTTCCATGAAAGCCTCAGTCACCTTCTATAATATGGAAAAGAGATGTAATACAAGTGAATTGTGTCATTCTTCCTTTTATTTTTATCCGTGAAAAAGGTCTTACGGCCTTATAACAACATCAGGGTAAACAAATGATGACAGTATTGTCATTTTGGATGAAAATACCGTTTAAATTAAGGTCTGGGTGATTGTACAATGCAACATGATATTTATATTTTATCCACTAGAGGGCGGTAGCATCTCATTAATATCATCTCCTTGTTTTCAGATGATCCGTATGATCATCCGTGTGCGACACCCCCCCTCCATAACGCATGTGCAAAATTGATATGAATAAATATGTGTAAAGTATTATTTGTAACATACTGAACAGTTATTTATTTATATGTAGAAAATATGCATAATTGATTTACTTGAACTGTACCTTTCCATTGAGATGAAAAGTCTAACTCACACAACACACAACAACACAACACACGGAAACATCCAAGTTATTTTCTGGCAGGACATTATCCCTTAAGTTTACAGGCAATTCCTTCAACCCTAAAACATACAATGCAATGCATAAATCCTAATACAGTAAAACACCTCTAATAAATATTACATATTAACATAGTAGGGTCCTATTTTTACATATTAAGACATGTTTAGAAAAATAACAGCTAGAAAGTTTTTGTGAATATATTTATTTTGCAGACATTTCCTTTACAAGAAAAATTAGACGTCATACAAAGATATTAAGATAGGACAGTACACCAAGATTTCACAGTCTATGAAATGTCCTTCTCCATTCATTAAAGGGCTAGAAATATAGCATAAAGTGAAATGAAATGGAGAAAGGGTGAAAAGAGAAAGAATGTAGAACGGCGGATTATATAATTCACAAGGGTTGGTCAGTATGTATTAAATATGCTGTTCAATATGAGAACTTGGAGAAGTCATGGCGAGGAAAGCACTCTAAAATCACGAGTGTCCTAAACCCATAACCTCAAATCTCCCAGACACCTCTGTCATCGGCACTCTTAATCAAGGATAGGCTATACAAAGATGAACAGTATTGAAAAAGCACCATATCAGTTCTCAAATATTATGTGATGATACTTATTACACCTAACCTTCATTTCCCTTCAAAAAAGGCAAAAAAAAAAAAAAACGTACGAGAAACAGGTCAGCCCTCCTTCTTTTCCATTTTTTTCAACAAGTGGTTGTAATATGAGACTAATATTTGACTCATTTTATTCCGAAGGCAATCTTCAAATGTGCATTATAAAGTGAAACAGTTCACCTATCAAATGACCCTCACTAAACCCGAGAGGAACTGACATTTTACATCCTCATAATGCATAACCATCCCGTCATTGAGGTCTGAGCAGAGTAAATCTTACGTAAGGTAAACTGGAAAGACAACACAAATTGTCTCAATTCTTCACTGTGACACTGTAGCCTACGGAACGACTTGTATCATACAACTCAGTTGATTTGCTACATGGTTCTCCTAGAGTATCTGAAATATTGCATTCCACCGTGTCAATTCAAAGCACTGTGAATTTGAAAATACCTAGGACGATCATAGCTAGAACATGACTGTGCAGTTCAATCTAGACAAGGAGTTTTTGCAAAGTGGAAGACCGCGGAGTCTCTGATACTGTATCATTTAACCAACATCTCCTAATGCTATCATATCAGAGTCAGATACAGTAACAAAATGTTTTGGTGTAGGAGTAACAAAAGCACCAACAGCTGACAAATCAAAACAACATAAAACTGTTGTGACACACAATAACGTCTTTTGAAGAAAAGTTGAATTGATATCAATGTAATGGAGCTTGTAGCTGTTTGACAATGTGCTTTTGAATATCATATAACATCCCACTTTGTGAAACCACAGCTCTGGCTTCATTACGTCACTGTTCGAGATGCCTTAATTCAGTTTTCATTGCTAAATGAGAACGCAATTTCATTAAATGGCCCTGTTGGAAACGGCTCATGCAGTTGTCTCCATTTCAGCTTAAATTTGATGCTTTGGGTCTAAATTCGACCAGCAAGACAATAGTGCACCGGTGTATATAAATGTAGCACGAAAAGGCATTTCGAATTAAACAACTATACAAATATCATAATTTCCACCCCATAAATTACTCCACGCGATGACGCCAAAGTCAATAGGAACAACGGACCTCATCTGATTGTAAAATACTTCCCATCTGTGTATGACGTGGACACGCATAATGTTCTGATCGTGTCCGTAATGTGCATTAATAAGGGCTGGTTGAAAGTTGTCCATCAAGCCCTGAATTTCACACGCACACAGAAGCCAAAGGGCAGACAGCACACACTGGACATGATAAATCAATGCAACACCAGAAACACAGCTGAAAATCAGATCTAGAATACATTGAGACACTCAATTCATATCTTCTTTTTGATTGATTTATTTATGCATTAATAGATGTTTTGCGTCCAGTGTGTTTTGTCCACAAGGGTTGATGAACAAGGGCTGTGGAACCAACCTCATTGACGAATCAAGCACAGCTCAAATCTGTGATACATATGTATAACACTATATGCACCACAGTTTCAATACAGTCATCATACATATTACGCATTTCGAATGAAAGGCAGTGACAACGCTTTTCATATTAAGGGAAAGGCGGGCTCTTATTGTTTATTATAATACACTTTTTTGTTCTTTTAGAAAAATATCTATGTTTAAACCAAAACCAAGTGCATCAAGCTCTCCCTTCTGTCTTCATTGACAAAAATATCATTTTCTGAACATTCATACATTACAATCATTGTATATATATATACACACTGAATATGTATATATATATGCATACATATTTTATATATTTAATATATATTTCATTTTAGACATAAAAAGGTTCATAGTGCACAACATGCCTTTTTAGTTGCCAACATGAGATAACTATGAAATAATAATAATAATAACCATAATAACAATATTCATGATAACTGCAGTAAGACAACAGTAACAGATAGAAGGAGCAGCTAACGGCCCCACAAAATTCTTCCATTTGGCAACAACGGCACAATCAAGAGCAAAAGAGTAAAAGCATCATGAAAAATCAGTAACTCAAAACATCAAAAAACATTCACAGGAAAGTAAACGGTTCATATTCAAAAGCACATCCTGTCCTTTAGGTTGGCCACCGCTTTGTATTCCTTCCATCCGCAGCCGGCATTTGTGCTTTTTTCCATTTTAACAAAAACAACAAACAACAACAACAACCTCCTTAAAGAAAGAAATCAACTGGAGATGTAGTACTCTGTGGCTTCCATTCACAATCAAAGCCTCGAGCTGTGCTAAACCACATCCACAGCTCAAAGACTATCGAGGACTTTAAGAAGCACAGAGGCTACTCATCCAAAACCAAGAGGTTGTCTTTTTTTTGGGGGGGGTTGCTCATTATAATGCTCTTCAAACACAGAGTGTCGAGCCACTCTTGTATGCTATCATCAGGTAAGCCACTTTTGAGATCAGAGTTAATACTATCATTGAAGCACAGAATGAAACAAACAAACAAACTCCTCTAACTTGCTCAAGAAAGGGGAAACGGCGAACACGGTGCGAAAGCTCTCAGAGGACCAGCGGGAGCTGACAGGTAGAGCATGGTAATACCTCCGCCATCTCATACCTCCACATTCCAAGGGTTCTCCAAAACTCCTCCGCTGGCCTTGCCGAAGTTTAGCCAGTGTGTCTCCGCTCATTCGAAATGAAATCCTCAGTGCTGAAGAGAAATAAAGAGTCCGTTCCTCTAGCCAGTGTGTCGGCATCCGAGATGGCATTTGATCAGCGTGCAATCTGTGGCTGGTTCGTTTAGATTTTTTGAAATGTCTGTGGTTTCACTGTGGGCTGGTCCATGCGAAGGGAATTTGTGGTGTTGGGGGATGTGGGCTGGCACTCACTCAAGGTTCCATGGGCTTTCAGGGTCCAACGGGTTCTCAGGGGCCGAAGACTTCAGAGAGAACCAGAGGTACATAAAGACAGGAGAGAGGAGAAACAGATGTGGAGATGGACAACGGAGGGAGAAACAAAAGAGAGATAGGTACTGTAGCTACAGAGTGTGTGGTCATGTCCTTTTGTCACAGGAAGAGGTGTGGATGAACTGGATGGAGAAATAAAGCATAGCAAGGCAGCCCGAAACGCAAAACAAAACGAAATAAAACCCACAAAGCAGTTCTGTGCCCCCCCTTTTTTTTGCTTAGACAAATACACAGCAGGCACCTGGCGTGGATAGAAAGAGAAGGAGGGAGATGGTACACCAATGTAAGCCAGAGCAAGAAAAGATAAAAGCAAGGGGGAGTGCGCTGATGTGCTTTCATTGTTATGTCAAACGGATTTGAAAGTCTATGACAATTTAAGTGTGTGTGATTGCGTGTGTGTGTGTGTGAGTGTGGATGGGCTTCTGACTCATCTTGATATTAAGCCTGAATTCATTGTGAATTAATATACACTTACATCATTTGATGAAGTCACTCAGACGCTAACGCATCTGGGCCTCGAAAGGGTTCAAATCGAAAGGCTTTAATGTAAAAGGTCAGTACAACATCTGAGAGATGTTTGCATTTGTACGTGTGCGTGTGCTGCTGTCGACAAGCAAGCAGAGGCAGAGAGACGCAGAGCTCTCAAAGTGCAAGAAGCGAGGGTGAGTTCAGGGAATCAGAGGACTGATCGCTGCTGCTGGTTCGCTGGTTAGCGCTGACCCCGCAGGCTCCCTCTGGGTAGGTGAACACAAATGAAGATGTGTATGAGGGGATGTAGCTGCCGGCGTCAGGGTTACCGCCACCGTCGGCAGCAAGGCACGGGCCGTCTGGCGCCGGCTGGCCCTGCCCATAGAAAGAACTAGAAAAGGCTACCTCCTGCATCATCTCTTGCTGCTGTTGTGCTGGGGCCGGCTGTGTCTGCGTGGGCTGTGAAACCGGGACGTGGTGGTGGTGGTGGTGGGACGAGTAGGCGGGCGGCAGGTAGAAAGTGTCCTCGTTCACAGTCAAACCCACTACGGAGACAGAAGGCATCTGCGGGGACATCTGCGGCAGCGGCGCGGGGGGCTGGTCCTGATAGGGAATTTTGCAGGCGGGTTGGTGGGCGACCAGGACGAACTCAAGGCGCTCCTTCTCCTTTTGCAGCTCGGATATTTCGGCCTCTAGCTCGGACTTCTCCTCCTCCAACACATCTGTCTCCTTGGGTTGGAGAGACAAGAGGAGTACACAAGGGGACAGAGGTTATATGAACACATGAAATTAGGACAAAAACAAGGGTTTACTTTTATCATAGTAGTTCAGACACAGAGCTACTTCAGAAATACACGTTGCTATAGTTTCAGAGAGCAACAACAAGATAAACTTGGAGAAAATGCAATTTTCTTAGTTGCCAACTCTGTTCCAACAATATAATTACGGTGGGTTTATGCCCTCTTTGTTCTAATTACAATGCAGCATAATGCATATGTGTGTGTTGGAATCATTTACATACTATCATTGTAAAAATTATTGTTATGAGCAGATTGGCATGTTATGATGCTTTTGCATTTATCTGTTATTATGGATGAAATATTGTGATGTAACAAGTGTAATTATATGCGAGTACAGCATCGCTCACCGACTGTAACCTGTCTGTGAGCTCACGCCGTCGGTTCCTACACTTAGCGGCGGCCTGTTTGTTTCTCTCTCGTCTAACACGTCTTTTATCCTCCTCCTCAGGGGTCAGCTGGGAACAGAACAAATTTCATTTTTTATTTCTTTTTTAATCAAAATGTCAAATGACTAACCATGCCGTCATGGTCCTCACTCACCGTTTCATCCCGTCCACGGCGACGGCTCCGAGACTGTCTCGCTGGGCCAGGAGCATCAGAGCTGGGTGGGGTGAAGCATCCACCAGACGAAAAGCTTGTGCCTGGCAGGTCATAAGGATCCAAAGCAACAGGCTGCATCATAGTGCTGGAGCCCATGCCGCTTTGTCCTGGTGCCACAGAGGAGATGAGAGTGGGCTGCACCATCCACTGCAGATCCTGGCTGGTGGTGATGGCCGTCACTGTGGGAACAAATGAGCTGGGCATGTCCACCCCTGCCCCGGTGCTAGTTGACCCTCCACCCACCCCTACCACGCCAGTGGCTGATACACACTCCTGAAAACCAAGAACATAAACAATATATAACTATGGGCCCGACAGCTTGCTGTAAACAAAAAAAAATGCATTTTAGTTACTTCTAGCAAAATTAATGTTGAGTGAAATAAAGTCAAGGAAGCATTTCTCATTTGTGTTTAGCCTAAAGGGATAGTCTGCCCAAAAATGATGAACCTGTTATTATTTTCTCACCCTAAAGTTGTTCCAAACCTGTATGAGTTTATTTTTTTTCTGCTGAACATGAAATAAGGTATTTTGAAGAATCTAGGTAATCAAACAGTTGACGGTAGCCATTGACTCCCACAGTATTTTGTTTCCAATACATGGAAGTCAATGGGGACCAGAAACTGCTTGGTTGCACACATTCTTAAATGTATCTTCTTTTATATTCAACAGAAGAAAGAAACTCATACAGGATTGGAACAGCACGAGGGAGAGTAAATGACGACAGAGAGAAGTTTCACTTTTTTGGTGAACTATCCCTTTAACTTTAAGTACTGAAAAAACTCAAATGAACTTAAAATACAAAACAAATTTACTAAAGCTGTACAATTTTATTTAAATGCCAAATTAAAATCTAAAAATAAAATATATTTCAAAATATTAACAAAGACTATAATAATATATCAATGATAGTAAAATACCATTTGCTGTAAAGCTGTATTTTCCTCCATGTAAAGACAACAGACTAAAGATCACGAAAACAGAACAAAGAGTAAGGATAACGAAAAGCAACAAAAATATGAAAAAGACATGGATCCCTATCAGAGTTTTCTGTTTTAAAGTAGCTTAAAAATTCCAACAAATACAAGTAGCCTACATAAACGTCGTGGGTATTTTACGTTTAACCAAAACATTTGTAAACAGCAATTAAAACATATTTAGGAGAACAATCTAAATTGGTACGTTTTCTTTTTTTTAGAAAAACAAAGCCCAGTGATGCCAGACCGTGTGAGTTCCATGTTTCATTAATATTCATATAAGCGTGTTAGGCAAAGGCACACGCAGCACGCCGTAGCCAATAAGCGGCCTCTAATAGCCCCTCCCGTCCCTTATACTCCGCCCCCGTCGCACCCCCGGTGTTTCCCTTAGCAACGCAACGTAACACTCCAAAATAGAACGCATTGACGTCACGCCGAAGCCTGAGAAGCGAGAGCAGCAGCGCGAGCGTAGGGCGGAGCTTCGTGTGCGAACGCCGGAGAGTTCCACGGATTTGTCATCTGTTTCGCGGCGTGCTGTAAACCCACCACGTTGCTACCAGCCTGATTCCGCGCGCATGCTGACTTGTCAGTATACTGTTGAATTTTATTCCGACTTAACACATCTAAACACTCGAACGAATTCAAACGCATTCGCTTAGCAACGTCGCTGCGCTTATCTAACAGAAACAAGCACATCTCGCAGCTGCCGTGCTGCTTAGCAAAACAGTTTGCACGGACAAACACAATGTTGAAATGCGAATAAATACTGTGACTTACTTGCGGTGCGCTGGTGGTGGGCGGACTCCCGAAGGATTCCACGGACGAAAGGTACTGAGATTCAAGAGAAGGAGATGTGCTTCCACGGGAGTCGGGGTCTCCGGGGAACCCCTGAAACATCTCCCCGGTGGAGCCGAAAGAAGCCGAAACACCTACTGTGCCCGGCGAGAACGGGATGTCACCTGTCACCCAACAGAAGTCACATTGAAGCGCATTTTCGCCAGGACATCAACTGTTCGCTTGCGTTTAATGCACCATAAAAAAAGAAAAGTGGATGCATTACATTAAATATTTGTATTATATTAAAATCACCTACCGTAACAAGTTTTACTTGGAGTCTTGTTGCCCTTAGTCTCTTTCCAAAACAGTTGCATTAAGACATCAATACAGTTCCCTGCTGGAGGAAACTTCTCAAATCCAATCTCTCTTTGAATAAACACTTCGCAGGCCGTAGTAAAATCCGTTAAATGTGCATTTATAAATCCATAAAATAATCCGGAATGTGTTTATTACGAACGGGAGTAGAAGGTGTTTCGGCAGCAGCGCTTCGTCTTGTGAATGAAGCCTGAGAACGCATTGTAAAGTAGGGAGTCCTGGCTCCTCCTCTTACTGGAGTTCCGCTGACGTAGGTGCCCATATATGGTCCAAAAGCACTGTTTTTGTTTTCGGTATCCAAGCAATATGACGTGTAAGGGATTCCCTCACCCACAGAAATATACAGCTCGATCGCGGTCAAGAATAGGTTCGTTTACTATTACTTCCACGAGATATTTTTAATAGTTACATGGTTTTCAAGGACAATATTTAGAAACGACACGATTTGCAAATATTTTTACGTCAAACAAAAAAAAGCGTTATGCTGAACGGTAGCCTTATGTAATTTGTATGCCACTATCAGGTTCAAACAAACAATTTTCTATTTTTATTATAATATAGAAGAGAAGAGATTAAAACTGCAGATTTGTATAATCAGATGAATAATCTTGTTCAAATAAAGAAACATGGTACTGACTCAGATATTAAAACTATAGACTGCACAAAAATCATCATGTCATATCATAATCCATTTAACTAGTCGGAATAATTGCCATTTCTGCTCGATTTAAGTCAGCTATTTTTATTTTATGGTCGATAAAGTGCAATGGATGTAGCACTGTTTTAACTTTGGCACAACTTTTACTTCCAGCTGAAAGGCAATAGCACTTACGTTTTTCATTTTAGTGAGTCTATAGTGTAGAAATATATATACATACAAATTACAGAGCAAGAGAAAACACGTTACTTCCAGCACAAGGAAAACCCGCTTTCAGCTGTTTTGACTCCACTGTAAACTTTCTCACCGACACGCCCCACGGAATCCCCGACACTCCGTCGCTATAACAGTCTCGAGAACCGGCCGGAGCAGAGATAGCCCGGTGTCTATTGTGGATAACTTTGGGAACTCTGCATCTAATTCTTAGTTATCAATATTTATGTTGTATAAATTTGCTCACCACATGCGCCAAAATCGGTTCAGCGTTGCTATTAAAAAAAAAGTATATATTAAATGACAGTTTTAAGACTAGTACTTTCTCAGAGTGAACAGCTGCTAAACAAATGCTTAAAATGCAAAAACAATGAACGGTGATAAACGGGATGTGTCAGTTTCGCACTCGCGTTATTGTTCAGCAGAACAAAGCGCTCATTATAACGGCTCATACCCTCGCCATTTACAAGAAGCCATGCACAAGTTCCAAGCCGGGCAGTGGGCTGCAGGGACGGAAGTCATAGTGAGTGTCACATACTGTCACACATTTCATTTCATGAAGGAACAAATGTGATTCATTGCTCCGTGTGCAAGGAAATGAATGCGGCTGCTTGCTATTAAGGTAAAACTCAAATAAACTCGGGGAGTCAAATATGGCGAGGTAAACCGCTTGCACGCCGGGGTTGGTACACCTCGACGGTGGGGGTAACAACAATTATTAGTCAGCAGCACTTGAACGTCACCGGCGGAGAACGCCGTGTCCAGTAGCAGACATTATAACAGGAATGACTAATGTTGAGTACTTCGATGTGCTGCAAACATTTTACCAATACCCACCAGAACATTAAAAACCGGTGTTTACGTCAGAGAAATTATATGTGGGATGCTTGAAGATAAGCTAGATAGGGAGAAGTATCTATAGAACAGCTTTAAAACAGTGTAGCAGGATTTAATATGTTAGTTTATGTAATTTAGCTAAGGGAAACAATGAGACTGAGCTAACTAGTCATCATTTACTCACCCGCATGTTGTACTAAGCCTGTATCACTGTTATTTCTTCCACAGACTCAAAAGGTAATGTTAGACGGAATGACAGTCGCAGTCACCATTCACATTCATTGTAGTGAAAGTGGACGGTGACTGAGCTTGTAAGTCACTAACACTCTGTCTTTATGTTTAACAATAGAAAAAAATGCGTACATGTTTGGAACAACATTAATGTGAGTAAATTATGACTTTTTATTTTGGGCGAACTCTCTCTTTAAGTTCCGTTGCTGAGTCTACACCATAACATTTCCATTCTAGCCAAGCAATGAAAGTTACAGACGAAGGGAAACAATACGACAATAAACAAACGTCTTTTAACCGTCTCGCATTTTGTGGTTTAATGCAAAACAAACTAAACGGATTCTTAAAGCAAACAATCCCGCGACGTTTGCAGCCAACCCTGCGAGTGTATACAACGTCTCGTCGCCGTGGAAACGCCGTTCCCGCACGTCTGACGCAAGGACGTCACCACGATCGGTACTTTTTTTGTTTTTGCTGCGTAGCAACCGGTTTCCGTGGTAACCCTTAAAGGGGCGGCACAGTGGTTTAATGTTGCCTGTGAGGTTTCACAGACGAGGCAAAGTGCGGTTTCATGTTTACATTCTTTTGACTTTTACGAGATCTTTAGAGGCGAGTATTTCGGGTTTTAACATTTAGACCACACTAAGACTTACTTTAGTTGTCATTTATGTTTGCAGTAAGTCCCATTAGCCATATGTAGCCAGCGTGCTAATCCTCCCGTTTAACTTGCATGACTGTGCAACGTTGCAAACGAATGGTAGCTGTCATGTTGCTTGAAAAGCAACGTTAAATTACAGATCTGCACTGTATCATAATCACATTCGCGTGCTCGATTATAGAGACAGACTGCTCGAAATGTGTATAATCAGTCATACAGTGAGTCTGCTGTAGTCTTGTTAGACAAGACGGGCTGCTTAGAAAAGAAAGTACAATAAAACAGTTTCACAGTCGAAGCTCGTACTTTCTTTATCTTTTACGCAACTAGCTTAACTGTTACTGTTTAATAATTGTAGGTAAAAAACAAATATATTTATTTAGGTAAAAACCAAAGGCTGTGGCTAGTTTGTTGAAGTAACTATTTAACTTTACCATGTGGTCGTGCATTTAGGCGTTTTTTTTATAAGTCGTTGATGTATAAATCAACAAACCAAGTTTAAGAGTTATAAACCATAAGACTAAATAAATTATTTTCGTACTGAATGCACTGACTTGAGTTTTTTAATAATTTAAACGTGCAGGGCATTTAGGAATAATGCACAACTTGTATAATTTAATGAAAAACATTGAGTGAATGTGGTATATTTTTATATATTATTAATTTCTTCTAAATTAGCCAGTATGTACTTCTCTCTGTGGCAATGGTACCTTTGTATATTGTAATTCAACAGAGGCCTAAAACAAATTATAAGATGTTTTGCAGTGAAGTGAAATGTAATGCACTGGTACATAATCAAGCAGTCTTTGATCTGTTTTCAAGGACATATATTTTCTCATATATATATATATATATATATATATATTTAATAAAGAGTAGATTTGGTGTTTATTGTAAAAGTAAATTGCTTCAGAATTAGATAAATAATTGATCTAGGTATCTACAATCAACGTAAAATAGTCATGTCAGTTTATTGCAATTAATTAGGAAATTAAAGATATTTTTTTTATTAATCATGCCCTTTGACCCTGTATGAAAATTCCATAATAATGCAGAATTTCCCTATTAAAGGTGCAATTGCAGCTTGAAGCAGGTTACGGTATGGAACAGAACGCCATGTTCTTGACAGCTTTTTAAAAAATATGGCGCCATTCCATGAAAAACAGCAAGTGTCATGTAACTTTAGTGTGCCAATTATGCAAATATTATAAAACTAATGATCATATGCTGGTAATTATCATAAGTATCAAGTAAAGCGACTGTAATTTAACTGTTGTATATTGTGGATAATGTTTAGAGTAGTCTTTCTGTTGTCCCCATCACCTTACTGTTTATATTGTTCGATACAATAAAATATTCAACTAGTAAAACTCAGTACATTCAGGGACAGTGGTTTTCAATCCTGGTGGGAACCACAACACTGCTCATTTTGTATGTCTTCCTTATTTAACACACTTGTTTCAGATCATCATCTTGTTGGGAACTGAACTGAGAATGTCACATAAGTACACACCAGTGCTGTGGGTCACCAGGACCAGGATTTGAAATTACGGATTTAAGAGATGCAGCTTGTGCTGTAAGTGAACTGAAAAACTGAATATTAATAACAATTATTCCATTGGCAGTCTAGCTGTTCCAAAGACAGAAGCTGTGGTGAGAAACTATGTGCTATGAAGTACAAAAAATGTCATTAAAGTCATTAAAGCTCTAGTAAAATACTATGATGATACAGAAACGGAAGATCAATATCACCATAAGCAGGAGAGCATACAGGCCAAATTTATGAGGCAGCCTAACATCTAGGTTCTATATTAATGTGTAAATTGCTTAGCTGAAAACTTCAGCCAATTTGATTTTATTTATAAATTATTCATACTTATGAATTCTAAATTGTATGTGCACAATGCTCTTTTAAAACATATTAGCTGTTATGTACACATGTAGAAATAAAAAGCATTCTTTTGAATGTTTGGTTAAGTAAGTTAACCTATGAGACAACATATAGGCAGGTCATCTGGCATGCTGATATGACCAGTAATCATTAACTAACGTGCAGGGAGAGTTTACCGAGATGATCATCGTGTTTTGTTGTTTCTTAGGTGACTGAAGTTTGTGTGGTGCTGGCAGAACAATGAATAGGAAAATGTGTTTATTTGCATTTCAGTTCAAACCGCCCAACTTCGCTCCTCTCTTTGGTGGTTCTCATGCACTCATTTGGCTTTATGCAAAAATAAAGCTTTAAACCATTTTCCTGTTTTGGCTCTACTTCAGAGCCATATTGTGTGCTTTGTTTGTTTGTTTTCTTGATTAACCCTTGCCATCCTGCTCCAAAAAATTCCATAGTGCAGGGGAGCGCTGTATGTTTTGTTTACCCGTTTTTCGTTCCTCTTGTCTTTGTACAGCTTGAACCCCTGCAGCAATCACAAGAGTGTCTTGTTTCCAGGGGAGGCGGGACATGTTTGCCTGGTTCCCTGCCCAAAATATTTGTAACCAGGCAACAGCTAGGCCCATCCCACAATAGCTCTGTGTTGTTGACACCCCTCTTGGCACCCCCTTGCCGTTGCATAACCTCTTTCTAACTTCCCAGCACCACAAATCAAAATTAGCAGTCTCATAAAACTCTGCACGTTCTCAAAGATTGCTGCACAATCGATGTGAAGTTGACTCGTATTGCTTCTGTTTTACTGCCCTGGACCTTCACTGCATGAATTTCGTAGAGTTTACTCTTTGGGCTTGGACTGCCATGTTTGCACAGACGCACGGAGTTGCAAAGAGCCGGAACATCTGCAGTTGAACTGAAAGTGACTGCTGCTGTAACCTCCATTAACGTGCGGGTTTGTTTACTCAGACTTTGGCTACCCGGCGGACATTTTAGTTGCCTAAGAAAACAATACTTGCCGTATAAAGCATAAAGTGAGTGCAATGCAAATGAGTAAGGAAATAGTCTTATATACGTGGCTGTTGAGGATATTAACTTGAATGTTACCCTACTGAAAAAAGTTTTGTGGTCTTAGGTAGTCTGCAGACTGGGTTTAAGCAGTAGTTTCTTGTTTTAACCAATTCATTTACAGACATTTTCCAGATGTTTACTGGATAACTTACAATTTCTACTCAATAAAATATTTCAGAACTTGGTATAACTAGATAAATGTATATTTTTATAGAAATGTTATAATTATGCCATCTAAAAATTAACCTATACCTAATATATCTAGGTTTTTCTAAGCCATGGTAATCCTGGTTCAACAAAAAACTGTTGTTGAGGGTGTGAATTAAAATTAGTTCCTGTGTCTTATTTGTTTAATGAGAGACAATACACATTAATAATACATAACAAATGTGTCAGATTAAGCCAAACCGCCTAATTTTCATGAACATAAAATAATATATTTTGAAGAATGCTGGTAATAAAACAGTTGATGGTCCTCATTGACTATGATGGTATTTCTTTCCCTACTATGGACGTCAACGGAGAACAACAAGGGTTTGGTTCTTCAAAATATCTTCTTTTGTGTTCAACATAAGAAAGAAGCTTATGCAGGTTTGGAACAACATGAGGGCGAGTAAATGAAGACAAAATATGTGTGTTTTTGGGTGAACTATTCCTTTAAACACAACGAAAACAGCAGTTATCTTGTGGCCCTCTTAAAAGTTTGCTGAGGCCGCCTAGTGGGCCTTGAGCCAGATTTTGAGAGACACTTTTTTGAGGGATTTTGGGCACTTTTCTGATGATCTAAACCAGCTTAACACCAGCTTGGCCAGACAGGGAGACCATCTTAAACTAACCTCTTTAAACTACCTCAAAACTATAGTAACTGCTAGCAAGCTAAACGAATTTCAATATACATTAAACATTCAACATTCCTGTCGTCCTTGTAGTGTTGATTCTTTTGGATATCTGTAATTTATATTAACTTTGTTCATCATGAAACAAGTCACTTCTACTCTCCCTTTTACTTCTGTCTCATAAATGGGGAAACTCTCAGTCGTGTCTGGAAACATCTGGAAGGGCAGACAGCATGAGGTCATTGCGCTCTCATCGTCCGGGTTCGCCACGCGTGTACGTCTGTCTGCGCTGAAAGAATGTGAGAGAGAAGCTGAGGAATTTACATGTTTGTAGGAAACAGAGCCTTGTGATTGGCTCCCCGGCATCTGCGTTCGTTTTCCTGATAACTTGTTTAGAGAAAATGGATTTCAACTTTACTTTTTAACAAATCTCATGTTGCTGAAGGCACAAACGTAAGACTGTTTTGTAAAACTGAGGAACAGGCTCAGGATCTAATATTTGAAATATTGGCATCTGTGGTTCCATGAAGAACCTTTCACAAAAGTAGATTATTAAAATGCTCTTCTTTTAAGTACTGTTCCCTGAAAGTGAACCTAAAATGGTTCTGTGTCAATCTATGGTTCTTCATAAACATCCCAAAGGTAACAGCGTGGTCTGGGTGACCCTGACCCATAGTCAAGCTTTTTCGATGACTACATTGCCCAATATTAGACCGCAGACCAGTGACAGGGAGTTATGTGACCAACTACACTTCTCCATTACGTTCATAACTTCCTGTCAGGATAACTGTCCCTGAGCAGTCGAGGAAACTGCGAAGGAAAAGGAAACTGCGTGCCGTCTTTGATAACCGGCAGCACGATGGAACATTTTTAAACTAGTTTTCCGCATTCCGATCAAAATCAGAACGCAGGAATGTGTTTTAGGAAATAAACACTGATAAGTGCCTGAACAGGGCCAAGTTTTTAAATCTGCTGAGAACGTCACACCGTAATTTAAATTCACCATCGCCAATTGTCTGTCTTAATCCAGCTATCACTGGCACTTCAGTGTGTGGAAGAACATGAATTGCCATTTTGTTCCATGCAAGACTGTGCAATCCAACGGGCTAAAGCATTACTGAAATGCAATCAGTGGGTTTAGTATTCAGCAGCGTAGTGTGACTCAGACAGCGTAAACCTCAAGCGCGTCAAACATAGCCTACTTTCAGTAGGCCACATGCCAGACATAGAGGCACAGCACTGGATCAGAGAGCCCTCTTTCTCTACCTCCTCTCTGCATATCCATCAGTCTCCAGCAATTCTTTCTCTCAACCCCCACATTCTCTCTCCTGGTCTTCGCATCCATCTCCCCCACTCCTCCAATGCTTATGCAACAGTTGCCCTATTTTTATGGGGGAGGTTGTGAGGGAAGAGAGATTGAAAGAGCAGGTGGGAGGGAATGATGGAGATAGGAGGAAGAGAGAGGGGGGTCCATGAGTGCTGTTTGTGCACACTGCACACGTCAGGTGGAAGACAAACTGTCCCTTTCTGAGTCCCCCTCTCCACTCTTCTTCTCCGTCATCACTTTCACCCCCCCCCCCACCGCTCACCCACGGTCGAGTCTACATTAACCTTGTTTTCTGAAACACTCGTGAGATTGGCGTTTATTGTGATTGAGGTAAGAGTGTAAGGTTGCTGTGGGACTCCAAATAAAATGGTTACAAAAAGTGTTATTACTGGATATCATTTAGGCTAAGCTTTGACATAACTGAAAGGGAAATTATTTTTTTCTTTTGATGAACCCAAAAGAAGATGCACTATATTGCCAAAAGTATTGGGTCACCCTCTTCTAATGAAAGGTTTGACTACTTTAGCAATTTCCAAGAATGCAAATCTTAATGTTTAAGCATAATGGTATTCTAGGGAATTGTGTGCTTCTAATTTTATAGCAACAGTTTGGACGAGACCCTTTTCTATTCTAACATGACAGAGTCTCTGTGTATAAGGCAAGGATCAAAGATAAATGATGATTCAGTCAGTGTGGAGGAACTTGACTGGTCTGCAGAAAGACAAGTCCTAATCCCAGCTGAACACTTCTGGTGTGACTTTAAATGTAGACCTTGAGCCAAAAATTCATCACCAAACACCATTGACTTGTACATATGGGTACAGTCATTTCATACACTTCAAAACTGTTGCAACAGAGGTGGAAATACACATTTTAAGTACATGAATTATGTTTCCATCTTTGTTGCATTTGGAAGTGCCTTTTTCTCTTCTAAAGAAGGGGGTGTCCCAATACCTTTGTCCATATAATGAATGTACAAGTCATTGGTGTTTGGTGATGAGTTTTTGGCTCAAGGTCTGCATTTAAAATCACACCAGAGGTGTTCAGCTGGGATTAGGGGTGAATCCCAATTCTCTGTCTTACCCCTTCCCCTTAGTTTTGCGCGTTCACGTGAGAGTAAGGGCTGTCCCAATTCTCGTTTTGATCGAGGGGTAGGGCTAAGGGGAAGGGGTAGATACCCCTTAAAACCAAGCTTTTTCGCAAGCTTACTTGAAACCAAGGGTACCCAGAACACACTGCGCAACGGCAACAATGGCGGCCAGATCATTCAGAGAGTGGTATTTTCGGCTTAAATAAGTAATTAAAAAAATTATGACCGTCTTGTTTTGTGCTCTGCACAGTCCTGTAAATACATATATATTTGCAACCATGTTCTTAATGGAAACGTTTTTAAATATCGCTAGTTTTCTACGCTAACGTTGCATTGCTGATTTGCAAAACAGTCCCGCATTTCTCTGAGTAGAGAAAAACATCACTAAAACCCACGCAATCGACACACACACACACACTTGCAGATGGCAAGTTTGTGATCAACACTTGTCGCCTCTGGTGACGTAGCAGCCAGCCAGCAAACAAGTGGTGTCTCATTTCATAGGGGGATGTTTTCACCCCTAGCGCTTACCACTCGGTTTCGAGGGACAAGGGCTAGGGGTAAGACGAAGGGGTAGGGGAAAGGGAAGGGGTAAGACAGAGAAATGGGATTCACCCTAGGACTTGGCTTTCTGCAGACCAGTCAAGTTCTTCCACACTGACTGAATCATCATTTCTCTTTGATCCTTGCCTTATACACAGAGACACTGTCATGTTAGAATAGAAAAGGGTCCTGTCCAAACTGTTGCTATAAAATTAGAAGCACACAATTCCCTAGAATATCATCATATACTTAAACATTAAGATTTGTACTCATGGAAATTACTAAAGTAGTCAAACCTTTCATTAAAAGGGGGTGACCCAATACTTTTGGCAATATAGTGTATTTTAAAGAATGTTGGAATAAAAATAACATGGAAGTCAATGGCTACCATCAGCTGTTTGCTTACCAACATTCACCTACAGAAGAGATAAACTCTTGCAGGTTTGGAACAACTTGAAGGTGAATAAATGATGACAGTTTTCATATTTGTGTGAATTATCCCTTTAAGGCCTGTCCAAACCAAAGACGATAACTATAATAATAAACATATAGTTTTAAAAATCATTCTAAATTTAAAAAGAATAACAGCTAGAATCCACACTACAGCTATAATGATAACAACTAAGAATAAATATTTGGAATCACTATCTGAGTGTTTCTTTTTTAGTTTATGAATGATAAAAACATCAACAGCTAATCAGATCTATCGTGCTTTAAGAAGTTTGAGTATTTAAAACGGCAGATGACAAAACTGAAGTACATGCTATAATGTGGAGGCTAATATAGTTATCATTGCATTTATATTGTTTTTTTGATGTGAACAGGCCTTTAAAGTCTATTTAAATTGACAGTGATTTATACATCTCTAGTCATTATAAATTGACAAATTATAAGCAAAATGTTACACCTTTAAATGTATAGTTAATTAAAAAATGAGCTAACTTTCTCTAAACCTGCAAATCTTGGTTTGCTTGCTTTTCTTTTCCATGCAATGGAAGTAATGGACAAATATTGTTTGGATAAACATTCTTTATAATTTCTGCGCTCCATAGAAGAAAGTTCCGAATGAGATGAGGGTGAGTAAATGATGATGGAATGGTGAACTATACCTTTAAGTAGCTTTCCTTCCTTTGAAGAAACACCTGAGCACACTTGTTTGTCTATCAAATAAGAAACATTCTTAGCAAGACCTAGTATAATCATAGATATCACCCACAGGCGAAACACACCCTCGTTTGTTAATGTATACCTCATTACTGCAGATTTGAGTTTGTGTTTTGATGCAAAAATCTGTTTGTTATTTTAGAACTGCGCTTAATTTTGGTTTCTGTGCTCTGATTGGCTGAGACACGTGCTTGTAGAAGAAAACAGCTCTGTGTTCAATTGAAAAAGAGAAGAGCATCATGGGGGCAATCGTGGCCAATGGGGGCAGTTGTGGCCTAGTGGACGGAGTGTTGGATTTGTAATCCGAGGTTGTGGGTTCGAATCTTGGCTCCTGCTGAAATTGTCCACGACTGAGGTGAGACCCTTGAGCAAGGCACTGAACCCCCAACTGCTCCCCGGGCGCCGCAATGTCGGCTGCCCACTGCTCCAAGTGTGTGTCCACTTGGAGGGGTTAAATGCAGAGAACACATTCATTTTTTGTATATTTAACATATTCACAAGTCAAATATTGATGTTTTCTAAGTTTAGAACTAATAGCAAAATTATTGCCATGAGCCCTGATCCATGATTTATATTTAAAAATATGTATTTCTATAATCTGAGGCTTACTGGGCCTGAGCCCAACTGTTTGTCTGTAAATTCAAAGGAAACAGAATTGCATGTGTTCATGATTTCACTGGAATGAAGAGCAGACAGTGAACTACGCACCCATAGGGTAAACACCATATTTAATTTGACAAATGAAAACAGATTGTGGTTTACACAACAATACAACATATTAAATGGACTGAACATTTATCCCTCCCAGCCCTGTTTCATTTGCATCCATTTTGAATATGGCCTCCACTTCAACAACAGTCCAAGGAGTGTGAATGTTCTCTGACAGCTGAAGCTCGCTGATTCATGCAGGTGGATTTTGTAACACTGTAACCGTGCCTGTCTCATGAATAGAGCAGTGGTTCTTAACCCCAGGGCCCACTAAAGGGCCTCAGCAAACTTCCAAAGGGACACAGGATGTAGAATAATAAATCATTAATATTATATTAATAATTCATATAGTATATAAAAATAATAAATGAAATAACTTGTTTTATTGAAGAACATACAGTTCTGGAAGAGAACATAACTTTTGAAATCACAAAATTAATAATAGTTATTAACTTGATATATTAAATGGACTGTGTTAATCAATTTGGAGCTAAATGGAGCCAGTGTAAAAAAACAGAGCACACACATTGTGATGGCCTACAACAAACGTCAGTATTTGTTTTCTTTTAGTATTTTTATTAATTTATTTTATATCATCTGCATGATTTCCATTCTTCTGTGTAACATAAAATAAGAGATTTTAAGGTCAAGGGGGTTCAGTGTTGTTTAGTTCCCAAAGTTCTTTCTAAAATATTTGGTATTACAGAGAAGAAACACCGACAGTTTTGGAATGAGTAAATAACGACAGGATTTTCATTTTTGCATGGACTACCTCTTTAAGTGAAATGTTTTGGAACCAAATACTGTAGTAAACGTCCCAAACTATTTCCATCACACATGGAGAGAGATCACATAATCCCATATTTTAATTAGGCAGGAGCGGTTATAAATTTGGGAGATGACAGCTGAGTAAATCACAGATGTTTACTAGGGCTGAGGAGAAATTATAAACATTTGCTCAGATAAAAATAGCTGCAAACATAAACTGCAAACAGGTTTTAGTTTCTTTAGTACTGAGACGAAACCCTGGGGGGCATTTACTAATGAATAGCCCATGGCATTTTGGTTAATAGAAGGTTGATATAGTTTAGAAGATTTAAACCTCTGAGATTTGAAGCGTCTTTGAGCACCTGGTTCATACACAAATGTTTCCATGTGATATATAGGCTACTATAGTATAACAGCAATCCTATAACATGAACAGCCAGAATTTCTAGATCAAGTTCCTCTGGGCGTATGCATATAGCATAAATAATTGAGCGATTTAGGCAACACTGCACTTTTGTCATTATACTGAACTAAAGACACCTCAGTCTATAATTATATAGCATTAACGCACCTTTAACAGTGCAATTATGAGCAATTACGATCGTTGTTATTGAATAAATACAGAAGAAGTGAGTTAGCGATTAGAAGAAGGCTGCGAGGAGAAACCTTCCTTCTGATTACCAGCCTATTACTTTGATATCATATAACCATTTTACTCTTTTCCTCCTGCCTAACATGCCACTTTACTGCAGTGGGAACACAAATACCTATACACCATCCATGCATTAAAAAAACTCTCAAGTGCAGAATAATTTCACCCCAGTTTCATTAATGCGTCAGCCCTTAATGAGTTGACGTAAAAGTGAACACATTTAACTAAGTAGTCAGTGTGGGGGCAAACAGTCAAATGCAGTTTGAGTGACGCATTAGTCAGTGTGTGATGCACTCACACCCAAAGAGTTGACATTTTACCCATATTGTTGTTGTTCGTAAGCACTGACTCCCAAACGACTTTGCGTGAAAACGACCGTCCGACTGATACACATTCTCAGGGTGATGAAACTAAAATATGACACGGTTGCCCTGTAAATCCATGACATACATCATGTCAAATATCTATAAATACATCCCGTGACATCAATTTCAGTAGTATTGTGTTCTCCAGCCAGGTCTAAAAAAATGCATCTTGGCAGTCTACTTAAAAAAGCACCTTCCTAAAGGAGCTTCCACTCTGGAAAACGCTCCCACACACGCTGCTCTACAACTCTGGCGCTATTCCTGTAGCCACCCCCATAGAACTGTACCAAATTACCAAGTGTCGGCAAGAAATAGAGGCAAAACGTGTCACTCCGGGGATCAATGAGGGAATGAAGCGAGGGGTGACGGAGAAAAGGATGATAACATGAACGCAGATGGAGAGAGGTGGAGAAAAGTTTGGAGGAATTTATTCATTCAGCCCTGCGATTCTGAACCAGTCTATGTCACACAAACACATGTTCGGCAAGCTGCTGTGCCTATTTCCTCCTTAGTAATTAGATTCAATCAAAGTAAATGTTCTATCTGCCAGAAACCCCATTCTAAGTCTTTGGTTATTTTAGTCTGCGTTTCTCAGAAAGGAAACATTTCATCACAGAAACGTCACATTTTTGATATTTCTGGCCATCTGTCATCTTGGCTTGTACGCATTCAGGTGGGTAAACTTCTTAGATACTCAGCTCTTTCCAACCCAATCAGTGGAAGGCACACATCTGATGGAAACATGACAGCATTAAAAGGTTCAACACATCAGTCGTTGCGTCAGAGACAGATTTCACATCTCTGTGAAAGGGAGAAGCTCTTTTTTATGCTTAAAAATTATTCTTCATAACAATAATATTGTTTTTATAGTATCATTAATAATGATTAATCACAACAAATGAATTTCCAACTAAATAACAACAAGCAAATGAATATCTCTCAGCTATTTTTAAGCCAAGTTCAGTATTTGTAAGGAAGCGATGTGTCTGTGTGAATAACCTTGGTCTGCTGTGTTTTTGGCAGACACTTTCGTTCTGTCCACAGGAAAACACTTCTGTTTTTTGGATACTTAATACTTCTATTTTAAGCCAAATCACAGATAAAACATTATGACTGCTTTAGAATGGTGTGTATTTGGTGGTAAGGCACACATTTTGTGGGGTTTAAAGTATAGTATTCAGTATTATTATTCTTGCTTCAAGGATAAGTGACCTTTCGTGGGTTTATTTGATTCCTAGGGTCCCAGGTGTAATTGTAAAGTTGACTTTTTTTATTGGTGGACTAAATATATATTATTTATCTGCAAGAATGTGTATTAGTAGATGCCATTTTCACAAGCTGTGATGAAGCATTTCCTCAATTACTAGCATCGTAAATCTAGCAAAGTTATATATATATTATTTTGTTTTCATTATTACTCTTTTTATAATACTATATTCTGTTTTATTATCTTGGCAATAAATTATTGCTAAATTACAGAACTGGTTAATGCTGCTGTTTTTAATACAACGGCTGAGGGAGTGACAGCAAATTTGACATATTTCTCTCTTTTAACCAACATAACTGATCTTTTAATATTTGTTTTCCTGTTTGACAAAGTCGTATAAATGCTATCATGGTTTTTTTTTTTACTATTGGAGCAAACGGGAAAGCAAAAATTGTATTTGTTGTAGTTTTCATACGCAACTATAGATGTTTATCCAAAAATGATGACTTATGCTTCTGAGAACCAAGGAAATGTGAATATATACTATCTGGGCCCAAAAAGCATCTTTCATCATTGACGGCCATGTAAAATGAGGTGAATAGTGTGTATTAGGGATGGTAAGATTCCCCGATTCGCATCCGCGTTAACCAATCAGGAGCTTGCTCTAGCAGTGACGTGATTACGAGCGGAGGCAGAAAATCCAAAACAACAATGGAGGATAAATTAATCGTGGTTGTATGTGGGTACCCGGAGCTGTACGATACTACTTCGTACTTTTACAAAAACAGGAATAAATTTTGCAACGAGACTGGAGCTGCCTGGCAGAAGCCCCTCCCATGACGCGAATTCGCATCTGTTGTGTTGTGAATTTCAGCGCGAATGAAGCGTATTTCACGCGTGAATGAAGCGAGTAAACTCAAAATGTTCAAGCGTCCAACTACGCGCGAAAAGCGCGATTTATTCACTTCATTCGCGTCTGGTGTGAACGCACCTTAAGGATTTGGTACTGTGAGCGACGTTCTTGTGTCACCATCAGCCAATCAAGTCAAGAGTGATTAGTCACATGACAGTTGCGGCTCAAGTGATTGGTCCAAAAAACAAGTAGCCGAATGGGCGCCCATGAGCAAAGATGGCAGATTTCTAATCGCATACTTCTAGAAATCACACGCCAGGCGAGATGAATGGGAATGGCTTTCTCCTGGTATTTTTGGAAAATTATTCTGGCTCACTTCACAGAGAAGAGCAAGACCGGCATAACCGAGTCAAGAGCAGCTTTTAGAGAAGCGAAGACACTAATGGATTGCAGTATAAAAAGTACAAGATGTAACCGGGAAAATTATGGAAGAGGAAGTGATTGAGAGAGCAATGACGGACGTGCGCGCCTGCTTTTTCAAGCCCTTTCCAGAGGCGCTTGGACTGTTGCTGGGGGCAACCTCTGCTCGGTCACCTTACGGCAGGGAGGAAGCATTGTGTGAGCAAAGGTTTCTATTAATAGGAGCAGCAGGAGAGAGAACAAGAGCGTACGAGTTTGTGTGTGAGCAAGCATACGCGCATGTGTGAGCGAGCGAGAGCGAGGTACACGAGGAGGAGGAAGCAGATTGTGAGAATGAGACAGTTACTAGAGAGAGCTGGAGGGAGGGATGCAGGGAGAGCGTAGCGGAGGAGGGAGCGATGGCGTGATGACGCTGTGCGTGGCGTCAGAGCGATAAGAATAGAGCCGGTGCGTGCAGGGCTGCTGAGACATCGCTTTTAATACCCACAGCTACTATCTCGCTCCCGAACAATGTGTGTGTGAGCGTGTGTGTGTGTGTGTGGAGGTGTAGGTATACGCACAGAAACAATTTAATATAGAAATGCCCCGTGATGAAAGATTATGACTTGTGCTTTTATATTTGGAAGCAAAAAACGTTCTCAACTTTTAAAGACATTAAGCAGAGATACATAAATGTTCCTAAGAGGGGGGAAAGTAGAGGAGGAAGTACGACTCATGCTGTATGAATGAAAAAATATGCAATTAGGCTCATTGTTACAAGCATGACCACAATAACGAGCCCCTGCTTTAAATGCATTAACAGT
Source organism: Ptychobarbus kaznakovi (assembly GCA_027422405.1). Taxonomy (NCBI): domain Eukaryota; kingdom Metazoa; phylum Chordata; class Actinopteri; order Cypriniformes; family Cyprinidae; genus Ptychobarbus; species Ptychobarbus kaznakovi. Next base: position 13,790,395 of record CM049809.1, read on the forward strand.
CCTGCTCGACTTCTAAAGGCATATGAAAGCACACATGACTGTTCAAAATATATCAAAACAGCAATGACTGTATAAAGCCTCACTAATAATTGGAACAATCAGTGACTCAAAATGTAAATTCAGTTAATTGCATGATATTTTGATTAATCACATATCAACATGTGCTGGTGCTAATAAATTGACACTAAACTAACATTACATTGACAGCTTTGCTAATGAAATGGATAAATGTGCTAGAATATTTTTGAAATACAGATTGGTCACTTGTTCATCATTTACCTTCATGACAATTGCATATGACTTTCTTTTTTCTTTGTAACATATAAGAAGATATTTAGAAGAATGTCCAAGCTTCTCTAACAATGAAAGTGAATGGTGATCACAATTGTTCCTGGTCTTCATTCACTTTCATTGCATATGGTAAAAGAGCAGCTTGGACATCCTGCTAAATATCTTCTTTTGTGCTCCACAGAAGAAATAAAGTCATTTGGGTTTGGAATGACATGAGAGTGAGTAAATGATGACAGAAAGTTAATTTACAAGTTAAATATTCCTATTCAAAATATTCAAATGTTTTGATTAGTATGCAAACACGCACACACAACACACACACACACACACACACACACACACACACACACACACACACACACACACACACACACACACACACACACACACACACACACACACACACACACACACACACACACACACACACACACACACACACACACACACACACACACACACACACACACACACACACACACACACACACACACACACACACACACACACACACACACACACACACACACACACACACACACAACACACACACACACACACACACACACACACACACACACACACACACACACACACACACACACACACACACACACACACACACACACACACACACACACACACACACACACACACACACACACACACACACACACACACACACACACACAGTGTTAGGGTGGGGTGAGGGGGATGAAATGCAAAAGTCTGTTTTGTATCCAGGCAGTAATGACCTACATGGTCATAGACCCAACTGATGGAGTGATGAATGGGTGGAAGCAACTGCAGGGCAAAGGTCTGCAGATCACAAATGAGAAAGAAGTGGAGGAGATGTAGGAGACGTAGGCCCAGGTGGATGACGTCAGAGTAGTCTTGGCCTGGCAGGTCTGTCCCGCTGAGGTGTCGGGTCTGGACAGGCTCACACAGCCAACAGCTTGAGCAACCACTGCACAAAGACCAGAGAATTGATTCAGGAAAGGTGCTGTGCACATTATTAATAAATATATGCTTATATTATACATACATGGTATATAGACATGTAAACCGTAAAGGGACAATTCTCCCAAAAATGTCAATTTGGTAATTTATTTACACTTATGTTGATCCAAATGTGTATGACTTTATGTCTCTCTTCTGTGGAACATAAAATATATTTTGAAAAATGTTGCTAATAAAATCCTTTTGGTTTAAAAAATATTGTCTTTTGTGTTCCAAAGATGAAAGAAAGTTATGCAAATGTGAAATGACATGAGAGTGAGTAAATGATATATCTTTAAATGTCACAATTCAAGCCATTTCTAGGTATTGAAGAAATTGAAATAGGTATTTTTGTGGCTTTTACATTTTTATTCATTTATTTAGCTGATTATTTATGATGTATTTTAATACTATTAATATACACTACCAGTCAAAGGTTTTTGGACAGTAAGATTTTTAATGTTTTTAAAGAGGTCTTTTCTGTTCACCAAGCCTGCATTTGATCCAAAATACAGCAAAAGCAGTAATATTGTGAAATATTTTTACTATTTAAAATAACTGTTTTCTATTTGAATATATTTTCAAATGTAATTTATTCCTGTGATTTCAAAGCTGAATTTTTAGCATCATTACTGCAGTCACATAATCCATCATTGTAATATTCTGAGTTGCTGCTAAAAAAACATGTATTATTATTATTATTATGTTGAAAAGAGCGGAGTAGATTTTTTCAGGTTTCTTTGATGAATAGAAAGGTCTGAAGAACAGCATTTAACTGAAATAGAAATCTTTTATAACATTATAAATGTCTTTATCATCACTTTTGATCAATTTGAAGCATCCTTGCTAATTAACCCCCAAAAATATACTGACTCTAAGCTTTTGAATGATATAGTGTATGTTAAAAAAGCTTTTTATTTCAGATAAATGCTGATCTTTGGATCTTTATATTAAATCAAAGAATCCTGAAAAAATTAATTTTAAATATTGCTAATAATAATAATAAAACATGTTTCTTGAAAACATCATATCAGAATGATTTCTGAGTGATCACGTGACACTAAAGACTGTAATGATGCTGAAAATTGAGCTTTGATCACAGTAATAAATTGCATTTTAGAATATATTCAAATATAAAGCAGTTATTTTAAATAGTAAAAGTTTTTTACAATATTAATGCTTTTGCTATTTTTGATAAAATAAATGCAGGCTTGGTGAGCAGAAGAGACTTCTTTGAAAAATACAAAAAATCTTACTATTCAAAAACTTTTGACTGTCAGTGAACATTTAACATGACACTTTTTAGTGGAGGACATTTATATCAAAATTATCTCGACTATAGCTGGACATGCAGTGATATTGTTAATAAGCGTTTTAACATTAGTCAGAGGGTGTTCAGAGATGGCTGTGGAAGAGATTGAAAGAAATGAGCAGATTTTGACAAACAAGATCTTACAGCGTTGATGCCGTTGTCCTTCACCTCTGGGTTGGTCTCCGACTCAAAAAGATCTGAGGAGAAACAATCGGCAAGCTGAATTCTTCCAATTAGCATGTTTACAGACTCTCACATCTATGCTAACGACGTCATGAACATCTCAACACTGTTTAGGCATGCCAATAAACAGCATGATGAGATGCAGCGCTACAGAATTATATTTACCGTCAAAATAAATGTCAATTGTAAATGGGTGTAACATAAATATAATCTAACAAAAACAATAAATAACAAACCATGTACATATAATCAGTGCACACTTTAAAAGGTAAACCTTTCCAATAATGAGTAACACATGAATTGTAATTGATGATTGACAATTTTTTCTCTAACCCTTTTTGAATTGGTACAAAGATATATATCAGATTAGTTTATTATTTTGCTTGTGTGTGATATAAAGAGCGGCCTTCAAGTGCTTAAAAGAATAGTTCACCCAAAAATGTCATTCAAGATGTAGATGTAGATTGGAACCAATTTGAAGATATTTAGCATTACATCACAGTCCAAACAGCTGATAAAAGCATCACCACAATCCACAAGGAATCCACACAACTCTTGATCAATTAATGCGAAAAGGTGTTTTTCTAAGAGACAAATTCATCAGGTCATTTTAACCTAAAACCACTTAATTATGGCCAAAATCCATAATAACACTTTCTCCAGTGTTATTCCAGTAACCATATCTACCTATATATATATATATATATATATATATATATATATATGTATGTGTGTGTGTGTGCATGTGTGAATGCCTGCAAAACAGTTTTGGACCATTTTCACAATAAACTGTGCTTGATCTCTGCATTATTCAGACTAACTTTTTTTACTGGAGAAAACAATATTATAGATGTGGTCTCATATTTTAGCAGGAAGCAATGGTTTTTGAAGTCAAAAACATCTTAATGGTTTTGTATATTACAAAAACATCAAGCTATTCACTTGATAATACATTCATTGATGCACTGGAACTGTGTGGATTATTGTGATGTTTTTATCAGCTGTTTGGACTCTCATTCTGACGGCACCCATTCACTGGCAAAGGGATCCACTGGTGAGCAAGTGATGCAATGCTAAATTTCTCCAAATCTGTTCCAATAAAGAACCAAACTCATCTACATCTTGGATGGCAAGGAGGTGAGTACTTTTTCAGCAAACTTTCATTTTTGGGTAAACTATACTTTTTAAATTTTTAATTCTGTGTGTTTTTTTCCTCACAACAGCCTAATTGATCATAACATGGGTTCAACAAGATGCTCAGAGATTCTAGGCCTGGACCTCCCACTTGATGGCAGGATGGATCCATGGATTCACACTGTCTGCGAGAAACTCTGACCCCTTCATCTGCATGTCACAGAAGGAATGGTCTCTTTAGACTAAGCTGTGTTTTTCCAGTCTTCTACTGACAAGCTTTGGGAAGTTTATTCCCACTGTAGCCTCAGTGTCCTATCTTTGGCTGACAGGAGTGGAACCCGTGGTCTGCTGCAGCTGTAGCACATCCACTGCCAAATCTGACATGCTGTGTGTTTAGAGGAGCTCTTCTGCACAGCGTCGCTGTAACGCCTGGTTATTTCAGTTACTGTCACCTTCCTATCCATTTGAACCTGTCCGGTCATTCCTCTCTGACCTCTCTGAATAACAAGGCATTTTTGTCCACAGCACTGCCACTCACTGGATGTTTTTGTGCTTCTTACACCATTCTCTGCAGATTCTACAGACTGTAGTGCACAAAAAAATCCCAGAAGATCAGCAAATACTGAGAAATTAAAACCATTCCTGTCTCGCACTAACAATCATTTATGGTCAAAGTCACTTAGATTGTGTTTCTTCCTCATTCCGATTGTTGGTTTGAATGACAGCTGATTGTTATTTAAATGTGTAAATGCTTTTATGCATTGGATTGCTGCACATGTTTGGCTGTTTGGAGATTAATGTGATAGTTCACCCAAAAATAAAAATTCTGTCATTATTACTCACCCTCGTGTCGATCCAAACCTGTACCTTCGTTCATCTTCAGAACACAAATTGAGCTATTTTTGCTGAAATCCGAGAGCTTTCTGAATGCAATGGAACAACCACATTCAAGGCCCAGAAAGGTAGTAAGTACATCGTTAAAGTGGTGTTCAGTAATTAATGACAGAATTTTTCAAGTTTTGTACTTTACTGGTAGTTTTAACCATTCCTTTCCAAAGCATAAGCACTTTTTACTCACTACATTTCATAAAACATATCGACTCCTTACCTAACGCAGAAGCCGTAAATGACAAACTGTTATTTTCAATGACCAATCGGTTCGCAAATCGCCAGTTCATTCACGAATTGTAATATATTGCAGCTGTTCTCGAGTCGAAACTCACTGATTCAAATAATCTTTAAGCGAGTCTTCTTCAGTGAAAAACTCACAAGTAAAGAACCGGGAATCTTGTGAGCGCGCGCTCTGATGCTGTGAAAAGTACTAACACTGAAAATAATATTTAGATTTTGTTTGTGAACTAAATCTGAAAGGGTGATCAGATTTGTGAACAGCTATCAGTTGAGAGAAAAAACAAAACATAAAATAACACCGATTAAATAAAATAACTGCCTTTTGTGTACATCCCCTCACCTCAAAAAGAGGCGCTCTAAAACGCAAGAGGCTTAGCTTTTGGCGTTCCTTGTTAGAGCGCCCGCCTCCCGCCCGCCATCCCGGTTGAGTCGGACAAGGACGAGTTAGGATGGTGTGGATCAGCTCATTCATATCCCCGAAAAATTTTATTAAAATGGCATTTAGACCTATGGCGTCTGTGTTTAATTGTTTATCAACAGTAAATTTTTATATTGTGTAGATCAACTAGCGAGTAGACAGATTATATTCATAACCATACTGAAAATAAGTAAATATTGTTAGCATAACTGTATAACAGCTTGCTGTGCTATAAATAGATATAAAGTCACTTTATTCACCACCTAGATAGATTCCTTGAGGGAAAAAGAAAGGATGTGATGTTCAAAAGTTTAATTATCAGGGGGAAGTTGGTTTGGCCAACACCACAGACAAGGTTTGAGAAGAAAAAAAAATTTTTTTTAAATGTTTTTAAAAGAAGCCTCTTATGGTGTAAATTAGATGGTCTCTGTTTTCTCTCACATGGCAAGCTTCACAGCCACAATTATTTTCCATATCAACAAAAATATATATTGTTTTGAAATGCAGTAGGATTAAAAAATATGTGCAATATAAAATTAAATAAAGTAATATTGTAAATCTGAAGTATTTTTTATTGCAATTTACTTTTGTAACTCGAGTAAAATTGAAAAAGCTACTTTTACTTTTACTGTTTTTTAGTATACTATTTACTTTTACTCAAGAATCTGTGTACTTTGACCACCACTTTTAAAAGAATGACAGAATATTTTTGGGTATTTCTACCTAATGACCACCGGTTTATATATATGCAAAAAATTCATATATATATGCTGAATTTCAAACCAGATACTGCCCCCCCCCCCCCAGCAGCCAAGGCACACCTTACTGCAGTCTTGATATGCAGTGTGGATGGATTATCAAAGAGAAGTGCATAACACAGATCAGATTTGTGAACTTTTGAGAGAAATAGGCTTTTGTGTAGAAATGTTAGATATTTGAGTTCATTGAAAAATGGGGGCAAAAACAAAAGTGTTGCGTTTAATTTTGGTCATGTAAATTATAAATAGACACCACCCATCATTTGGTGGTAATTTTTTTTTAAATGTTTTTAAAAGAAGCTCAAGAAATTGTTTTGTTTTGAATGCATTTCTTCTATTTGAATATATTTTAAAATGTAATTTCATTAACGGCAAAGCTTTTCCAGCAGCCATTTCTTCTTCTCATTATAATTTGGTGCTCAAGAAACATTTCTTCTCATTATTATTTCTTCTTCTCATTATAAATGCTAAAAACAATTGTGCTGCTAAATATTTTGTGGAAACGATACAGAATTCTTTGGAGTATAGAAAGTTCAAAAGAACAGCAATTATTTGAAATGTAAATCTTTTGTATCTTTATGAATTTCTTCACTCTCAGTTTTGATCAGTTTAATGCATCCCTGCTGAACAAAAGCCTTCTTTCTTTCTTAAACAAAAATGACCCACAAACCTCTGAAAAATAGTGTATTCTGCATTTAAAATTAGGAATCATTCCAGAAACAAATTAGTCCTGATGCTCAATAAGGAAAAGATCTATAAAATCTGTGTTTTTTCAGCTGTTGATGAAGAATGGAAGTTTGGATGCTTTGTTATTCCTCTAGTTGTTTAGTACCTATAGTGGCTAATGATTTAGAAGTCTTGCACATTGCTTACTTCTGCGTTGCAAAATGAGGATAGTGTTGCAAAATGGATAGGAAGAAGTCTCCGGTCATGGACTTACCAAAGAGCACCTGCAGTCTGGCAACACAAGACACAAAGCCAAAGAAAGGCAGGTATTGTTCACCAGCGCCAAACCTCTCCCACAACAACTGTACCACAACATTGTCACAATCCACACCTGAGGGCAGAAACAGACAGACGGAGAAGGAACAAACGTGAGTGTAGAGACTGTACCTTTCCCTTTGTATATTAACACAGGGTGTGGTGTTTGTGTACGTATGTGATCACCTGCAGCATTCAGAGCCAAAGTGAGTTCAAACGGACTCATAGTTCCTGACGAATCCTCATCAAACTGAAAAAAGATAGACTGCGGAGAAAAAGCATCTTAAATTGTCATTTCTCCATGTTTTTTTGAAAGGAAGCCAGTGTTTAGGATTTAGCTCCGATACGACACTGGCACAGAGCACTAAGGCAACTGAGTTCATAAACAGGATAAACAACAACAGCAACAACATTTCAAGGTCTTTTGGTCTGTGCAAGACGAGCTCTGTGTAACCTAACACAACCTGATAATTGTCACAGCTCAGTGTCCTCACTGCTCTTTCTAACACTGTGCCAAAGCTGAGAGTGACCTTTTCACGCATGAGAACTAAGATACCTGCAGATTGCGTAGGGAGGTGAGCAGCTTCTCTGCTTGAGCTCTGCTCAGACGGCCTCTGCCACCAGTCTACACACAACCGTTAAGAAAATCAACCAACAATGGAACAAAAATATACATGTATTTATTTTTACAACAAGTACAACAGTATGCTGCTGTTTAAATGTCTCATCAAGGCTGCATTAATTTGATAAAAAAATACAGTAAAAACTGTAATATTGTGATGTAATATTACAATTTAAAATAACTGTTCTATCTTTAATATATGTTAAAATGTCATTTATTCCAGTGATGGCAATTGCTCAATTTTTCAGTGTCACATGATCTTTCCGAAATCTTTTATATATGCTGATTTGCTGCTCAGGAAAAGTTTTTATTATTAATGTTGAAAACAGTTGTGCTGCTTAATATCTTGTGGAAACTGTGAAACATCTTTTTCGGAATTATTTGTTAAATAAAAAGTTAGAACATCATGTATTTGAGTTTTTTTATACAATTTAACAGTCTTTACTGTCACTTTTGATCAATTTAATGCATCCTTGCTGAATAAAAATATGAATTTCTTAAAAACATCGCTACGTGAAAGAAGGATACGTCTTCCCCAAAGATGAGCTGTCTGCAGGTCTCCAGTGGAAGTTCATAGTCTTTTTCCAACACTAAAACACAATTAAATACAAACAAGTGAAACCTCCCTAATGGAAATATATATATATATATAATGTATTTGAAATACATTTATTTCATGCCAAGTATACTACAGATTTATGTACTTAATATAAATACCCTGCAATTGTACTTTTGGTATATTAAACTGGTATACTTAAAAATAAAAATGTTGTACTTAATGCACTTGAATTGTGTGGAAGTAATGCTGAAGTCCAACTAAAGATACATTTAAGTATATTTGATTATGCTAAAGTGGAACTATTGCAAGTACAGTGCATTCAGAAAGTATTCAGATCCCCTTTACTTTTTAACATTTTATGTTGCAGCCTGATACTACATTTGAAATACAATTTTATCTTATTGAACTCACAGAATTTTAAAAACATCTGTAAAATTTATGAAAAAGAAAAACTGAAATATCACATTTACATAAGTATTCACAACCTTTACTCAGTACATAGTTGAAGCACCTTTGGCAGCAATTACAGCCTCGAGTCTTTTTCGGTATGACGCAACAAGCTTTGCACACCTGGATTGAGGGATTTTCTGCCATTCTTCTTTGTAAATCCTCTCAAGCTCAGTCAGGTTGGATGGGGACCACCAGTGGACAGATATTTTCAGGTCTCTCCAGAGATGTTCGATAGGGTTCAAGTCAGGGCTCTGGCTGGGTCATTCTAGGACAATTCACGGAGTTATCCCTAAGCCACTCCTGTGTTGCCTTGGCTGTGTGCTTAAGGTCATTGTCCTGTTGGAAGGTGAACCTTCAGCCCAGTATGCGGTCCTGCGCACTGTGGAACAGGTTTTAATTGAGGATATCTCTGTACTTTTGCTCCATTCAGCTTTCCTTCAACCTTGACCAGTCTCCCAGTCCCTGCCGCTGAAAAACACCCCCCACAGCATGAGGCTGCTACCAGCACACTTTACTTTTGGGATAGTACTCTCTGCAGGTGATGAGCAAAGCTGGTTTCCTTCAAACATGATGCTTAGAATTGAGGTTCATCAGACCAGAGAATCTTGTTTCTCAGAGTCTGAGGGTCCTTTAGGTGCTGTTTTGCAAATTCCAAGTGTGTTTTCATGTATCTTCACTGAGGAGAAGATTTAGACTGGCCACACCGCCATAAAGCCAAGATCGGTGAAGTGTCGCAGTGATGGTTGTCCTTCTATAGGTTTCTCCCATCTGCAAATATGATCATGGAGCTCCACTAAAGTGACCATCAGGTTCTTGGTCACCAGTCTAGACAAGGCCCTTCTGCATCAATTGCCCAATTTGGCTGGGCGACCAGCTCTTGGAAGAGTCCTGGTTGTGCCAAACTTCTTCCATTTGTGAATTATGGAAGCTAGTGTGCTCTGGGGAACCTTCAATGCAGCAGACATTTTTGATCTGTGCCTCGATAAAATCTAATCTCTGAGCTCTGCAGGCAGTTCCTTTGACTTCATGGCTTGGTTTTCGCTCTTAATAGGCCTTTTATAGAGAGGTGTGTGCCTTTCCAAATCATGTCCAATCAATTTAATTGACCACAGGTGGACTCCAATCAAGGTGTAGAAACATCTCAGCAATGATCAAGAGAAATGGGAGCCACCTGAGCTACATTTCCAGTGTTGTTGCAAAGGGTCTGAATACTTATGTAAATGTGATATTTCAGGTTTTATTTTTAATACATTTACAGACATTTCTAAAATTCTGTTTTCACTTTGTTATTATGAGGTACAGAGTGTAGATTAATGAGTTTTAAAAACAACAACAACTGTAGTATCAGGCTGCAACATAACAAAATGGAAAAAAATGAAGGGGTCTGAATACTTTCTGAATGCACTGTATATTTCAGGTTTTAATAGCTTGATAATAGCTCAATTTTAATAGCTTGCATTTAAAGACTGATATTATTCAAAGATCATACAATCCTCATCAATAGTGGCATTAAAACACATTTTAGGCTTAATATTAAGAAATGTGCATTGTGCACAAGTAGTACTCCAAATAAAGTTTCATTATAATTTTTATATCATTAAGTCTCGAGTGATATTTCAGTAAATAAGGTAATAGATTTGAACTATACTTAGTGTAAAACAAATGTATTAGTGGGTCATGTATTATCACATGGTGACCCATTCCGTGTAATATCAAATTTAGGCCACTGATTTGGATGTTAATATTTGTGAGTGTAAATCATTGCATTATATAAACAATTTGATTATATAACCATATATTTTTACAGTGCTAGTATTTATTTACTTTTGATTTTATGTTTTTCTTCTACATGCATACAAGTAGATGAATGTGTATCAACGCTGCTGGAATTCATCGCTGGTTTAACTTTAATGTAAGTGAAGCTACATAATACTTCCACCATGTGGCCATTTGTGGTACCTTAAGTATGTTTGCTTAAATATTGTGAACAATCACTGTGGTGAGTGACAGCTTGTGCTAAATGTGTACATCCAGACCTGAATTCACCAGGTTCATAAACTGCACAGCATTCACTCTTTCATCCTGGAAAGTGAAAAACATAAAGACATATTTAGAGATGTTTGCTTTCTTCAATGATTCAGCAGATGCCCGCAAATCTTTTCCACTCTAGAATGTGACTTACTGATCCAGCCTTTTCATCAAACCACTTCTGCACCCTAAACTGATCCTCAGGTAACACTGGCTTTGACATTACCATCTGTGGAATGACAGACACACATGTACATACAGAGAGCAACATACACACACACAGTTTCTTCTTTCTCCTTTCAGTCAGTTAGATGTCTTACCACAGAGTAGTTGTTGGTGCAAGGGAAATCCTGGAACCTGTAAAGCAGATTTGAAACTGGTTAACCACTAGACAGACATACTGCAAACAACACTATGCCACAATCACAACAGAGAACTGATAGAAATGAGATGTTTTTCATTCTTTGTACCCTTGTATGTTGCCGGTTTTGGTGTAAACACGGAGGAAGAACTCCCCCTGCTGGTTGGGCCTGTAGGTGGAGGCTAGGATGACATAACTGCCAGGCTCTAGGTGCACCTTCCTCCACACGCTCCTAATGCTACGGTACTTTCCAGAGCGAGCAACTGGACGGTTGTTGGAGAAGAATTGCTGGTCCAGAGATCCTGGTTTGTCCTGCAGCTAAACGTAGAGAAGATGTGAAAGTGTGTCCATGTGTTTGTATTTCAATAGACTGTATTTGAATGCTGCTAGCTGATATTCATTCAGTTACTCACCTCAGGGGGAACCTGAAAAACAGAATGAAGAGGTAAGACAAGAGAGAAAAAAATTTGCAATGGAAAAAACACACATTTTAAATATGCATAAAAAAGCACAAGTTACAAAGATAAACATTGAGCTAAATGTTTCTTTGTCCTTCCCACATTAAAATGTATAATGTTTACTATTATGAAATAATTTGGATTTTATTATTAAAATATTTGTATTATTAGCCTTCACACTAAACACAACATATGTGATATGTTTTTGATATGGAAGCAGTATTTGTATGTGTCTATATGGTATTCCCCAAATATATATACATGACGCACACACACACACACACACACGCGCGCACACACACACACACACACACACACACACACACACACACACACACACACACCACACACACACAACACACACACACACACACACACACACACACCACACACACACACACACACACACACACACACACACACACACACACACACACACACACAGTGCACACACACACACACACAACACACAACACACACACACACACAATATTGTGATATTGTAATATTGTGAAGTATTATTACAATATAATTGCATATGAAGCTGTTTTCTATTTCCAAATTATAATTTAATCCTATGATGGTAAAGCTGAATTTTCAGCAGACATTACTCCAGTCTTCAGTCTCATTTTTATTATTATTTTAATTAATTAAAATATAAATTTGAGAAGATTGTCATATGCATCTCTATACACCAAAATGATTAATTTAATGGCTCTGCATCATAAAGTATGAACATACATTACTATGAAACTCATACTATGAGACATATTTTAAGCCTTGCTTAAACTGCACCCCTCAGATGTATATAATATGTAACAATCTCTCACCTTGTAGATGTGAAATGCGATGTAGAGAAAGTTGACTTTATCTTTTTGTCTGCGGTATTTCTGGAGAAGCTCCACCAGTACCGTGCACTTCTTCTTTTTCTCTCCCGGTTTCTCAGTCTTGCTCACAGGAGCCACCACAACACCTACTTCATCGTCTTCTCCATCTCCTTCCTCCCCTTCTTCATCCTCTCCATAATCATAGTCATCCACATCTTTCTCAGTCAGAACCATCTGGAACTGAGGATTTTTCCAAAACGATTCTAAGGTTTGAAGAAGAGGAATAAGTGACGAGGACGCATTTTAAGGAAGCAGAGGAAGTAGTTACACTATAAACATATTTTTAGAGCAAATAAACAATGCTGAAAAATAACCGTACTTTATAATTACTGCATTATATTTTCTAGTTGAAACAGCTGTGCTGCTTAATATTTTTTGAGGAAAAAGTCATAAATGTACTGAACGTTGCTGAAAAATATCTTACTGATCCCAAACTTTTGAACTGTATATTAATTATAGGTAACACTTTAGTACAGGGACCAATTCTCACTATTAACTAGTTGCTTATTAGCATGCACATTACTAGCATAATGGCTGTTTATTAGTACTTATAAAGCACAGATTAATGCCTTATTCTGCATGACCATGTTCTACAGCCTTAATCCTACCCGATACCTAAACTTAACAACTACCTTATTAACTATTAATAAGCAGTATTTTGGAGTTTGCTGAGGCAAAAGTCATAGTTTCTTTTTAGTTAATGGAACTTAAAATAAATGTGGCCATATTATATTATATATAAATCAGTATTATATCTAAACCAGACAGATTTGTTAAAATACATGCAATTACTGGGGTATCGCCGGCTGCCCCCCGCAGAACACATTGGGACCCAGGTGCCTTGATGTGAGCTCAATGTCCAGGACGGGCTGGCCGTGTCATCGCTCGCCTCCCCTGACATAGAGTCCGGATTCACACTGCACATTTCCACTGTATTAAACAGCCGACAAAAGTCTTCTATTCCAATCCTAAAAACAACAATGCTCATGAAGTCCAGACACAGGCAGATTTAAAAGGATAGTTCACCCCAAAAATAAAATGTTGTCACCATTTACTCATCCTCAAGCTGTTCCAAACCTGTAGGAGTTTCTTTCTTCTCTTGAGCACAAAAGATGATATTTTGAAGAATATTGGTAACCAAACAGTTGATGGTAGCCATTGACTTGGGCACTATGGAAATCAGTGGTTACTGTCAACTGTTTGCTTACATTCTTTTTATGAGTGAAAACATTTTCTTATGAGTTCAACAGGGGAAAAAAAGCTTATACAGGTTTGGAACAACTAAACGATGACAGAATTGTCATTTTTGGGTTAACTATCACTTTAACTAAATGGCCTATTAAAGGAAGCGCTGACTGCAGTGGCAGTTATTATTACTAGTAGTGTTAGCAGTGTTATATAATTATTGGCATTTAACTGATTCGTGTTTGGCATGTGCTCAACAATAGCGAGAGATAATGATATAGAAGTGTGTGTGTGTGTGTGTGTGTGTGTGTGTGAGGAGATCACTCCCGTGATAAAATCAATGGTGCCGTCTACACTGGAATCACCAGTTGATGAGCAGCTCGTTTCTATCTTTAGCATGCCGCAGAACCACTTTCACCATTTGTCTGACATAAAATGTTTCTACAAATATTAAGTTTCGGTGCATGTCCCAAGATAAAATTCTGATTGTGTGGGAGTTATGGAAATGTGTCTGGAAGAATTGTGTACCTACCAGAATTCTCCATCTTCAGCTTTCACCAACTCAAGTCTAGCCTTCTGAGCATTATCTACAATGTCCCAGTCTTTACACCTGCACACACACAAACATAAATATGCGGGCTTTAGCAGCCCTGAGATGCAGCTCTGGTAAGAAGTGAGCTGCTGAGGTCTTTCTCACTTGTCACTCCAGGGTCCACAGTACTCAACAAACCCCCAGGGGTTACGCAGCCTCAGCAGAAAGACCTCTTCAGACGCCCTCTGGACCTAGACACACACACACACACACACACACACACACACACACACACACACACACACACACACACACACACACACACACACACACACACACACACACACACACACACACACACACACACACACACACACACACACACACACACACACACACACACACACACACACACACACACACACACACACACACACACACACACACACACACACACACACAGAGAGCATGTGAGAACCTATGGGGTTTCTTTTAGGCTCTTAAGGGTACTAACCAGTGTTGGGTGTAACGCGTTATTAAATTACTTATCCACTGAAAAATTCAAGATAGGGATTACTGTTAATTTGTAGGTAATTTAATTACAGTTACTTATAAAGTACTTGCGGTACATACAGTAAATAATTTCAACAGTTCTAAAATCAATATTGAATTTGAAATCTAAATTTACCGTCTAAAGATAAAATTGAATGCAGCGGCTTTAACCCTCCGCGCGCTGGCTCGTTCACTTTCAGATTTCCCTGATTCACAGAGAAACCTTAAATACTCAGATACAGAAGACTAAAATCAATAGAATCTACAAAAGCTTGAAGTGCCTACTTCGAAATAAAAACAGAATATTTCTGATTAAGTAATCCCTATAAAAAGTAAAGCGAGACCAGTCTTTCCCGTGTATCTGAAAGCCTGAAGTTTAATCGAAAACGATAATTTCTGATTATGTAATCCGTATGAAACTGAGGTGCAGTCTTTCCCGTATCTGAGCTCATTATATGCGGTCACCTGGTTACAACCTAGATACAAAAGAAAGAAACAAAAGACAAATCAAGATTCATCTAATTTTCATCATTTTTGAAAAGTCCTACTATGGAGGAATTTACCTCATAATAACAGTGCGATCTGACACGGCTTTATTCAGCAGAGAAGATCATTTCTGTCATGTATTCTGATCTACATTAGTTAACGTGTTATTTTTTACATAAACCTGTACAGATTTTACTCGTTGGGCTTTTCCTGAACATCTTGCCAAACTGAAATGTATAGTTGAACTTTTTTAATGTTTAAGCTTTTTTGTTATTCAGATATTTTGCAGAGTATTTCTATTTGTTTTCTATTTTTTATAAAAAAGTTTAAGTATTACAGTTGTTTTAAAGCTAAAAGGCTAAACTATTCTATGTTTGACTCAAATTAAAAGAATAAAGAGTTTAGTTTCTATTAAGGATTATATGGATTTTAAGATGTAGCCTAATTAGCGATTAGTTGCTTATTAGCTAATTAGTTACTTGTTGAGTAACTAAGTTACTTTTCAGACAGAGTAATTAGTAAAGTCATTTAAATTTACCCAACACTGGTACTAACACACAGAGATGTTTGCCAAAAGCTCTTAGCCTTTAAATCGAAGGAAAACAATCTCTCGTTTTATATCCCTCATTTTATATAAGTGTAATTATACATTTATTAAGTGTATTTATTGTGTGGTGTAGTTATTAAGTGTAATTACATATTTAAGTAATATTAATTAAGAACATGTACTACTTACTCCCGGGTTTTAGGGTTTTAGTTTAGGATTAGTTGCATGTAAGTTTGCATAATTTAGTACCCCCCCCCCTTCTTCCAGTGTTCATGTTTTTGAAATCATGTGTATGTGTGTATTATATTCATACCTTATCTGTATCAGTGATGGCATATGCATGACCTTTAATAAGACCCTCTGGAGTCACAGTGCCAATCTCCTTTACATTCGTAGCCTGCGCACAAAACATGCAATACAAGACATGCGTGTTTATTATGTATACAATGTATATTTTATATTGTATATGTCTTTTATGTTCACCAAGGGCACATTTGTTTGATCAAAAAAGCAGAAACAACAATATTGTGCAATATTACTACAATTTAACATAACTAATTTCTCTTATAATAAAATTGTACAGTATTATTTATTCCATAATTTAATTTATTCCAAAAATTGTAACCATTACTCTAGTCTTCAGTGTCACATGACACTTCAGAAACTATTGTAATATGCTGATATGCAATGTTTAAAAAAGTTGCCTAATATTTTTGTGGAAACAGTGGTGAATAGAAAGTAAAAAAAATAGCATTTATATGAAATAGAAATCTTATTAGAAACATCTGTAATGTCAGTTTTAATTAATTTAATGCATCCTTGCATTAAATTGTTTATTTAACTAGCATATATAATAACCCGTAGCAGATCTATACAAGTGGAGCTGGGGAGGTGGAGGCTTTCAGAGGAAAACTGCTCAAGAGAATGCCAACCAGTGATTTAAAGAAAAAGCAGGAAACTCATTGGCTTCGAATGCAACATGAACCAATCAGCTTGTGCCGAGTAGTTTAACGCTGTGAATATCATCAGTTTGCATTAGGGACCCATCAGCCTGCACCATCTAGAGTTTAATGACAGAACTTCCCGTTAAATTCTTAAAAAAAGAGAAAATCTTACTGACCCCAAACATTTAAACGGCAGTGTTCGTGTTTATGTGTGTCTGTGTGAATATGTGTCCATACTTGTATGAAGCAGCTGAGCAGGCTGCTCCTAGCCAGGGCAGCAGTGATGGCCCTCCAGAGCATCCGTGGGGGCCGAGAAGACGTGGGGAGGGAGTAGGCAATGCCCCCCGTAAAATCCTCCATTCCTTCTGAGATAATTCCTCCTTTCAGACTGCCATAAGAACCAATCAGCCTTTAAGAACAGATAACACATACACAAATATTAATAATTGGCCTTCAATGTGATAATTGGAGGGTACATTTCCAAATAATTGGAACAATGGCCTTCACGTGAGCGGTGTCACTAATGAACAGTCACACGCCCCCCCTCAAGGACACATATGCTGGAACTGACTTGGCATAAGCTTTCTCCACCAGGGCGCTCCAGAACTCGTTGGTGGTGCGAGAGTAGCTGAAAAGCAGACGGCCCTCTCTCACTGGCAGCCTGTCATCCACTACCACCTCCACCCACTCACCATACTGCCAGAACTGCACCACACACACACACAGAGAGAGAGAGAGAGAGAGAGAGAGAGAGAGAGAGAGAGAGAGAGAGAGAGAGAGAGAGAGAGAGAGAGAGAGAGAGAGAGAGAGAGAGAGAGAACAGGGTTACCTTTGCTCTATACAAGCATATTTGGGTGCTGATGTATCCAAAAAAGTGTTTACTGTTCTGTATCTGTCACGGTTTTGTACATTTCCTCTGTTTTAAAGGGATCAATGTACATTGTATGAAAATATGTGAAAAAAAAAAAATAAAAAAGAGAAAAAATTGGAAATATTTTTTATCATTTATATATATATATATATATTATAAATGTCTCTTATGCACACCAAAGCTGTATTAATCTAGACCAAAAAATGCAGTAAATATAAAAATGTTATATATCGTTTAATTCAATATATTTAAAAATGTAATTTATCCTTTTGATGGCATACTGAGTTTTCATCAGTCATTACTCCAATCTTTAGTGTCAGACGATCCTTCAGATATCATTTTAATACGCTGATTTAAAAAAAATTATTAATGTTGAAAACAGTTCTTAATATAACATTTTAAACTTAATATTTTTGTGAGAACCATGATACTGTATATAAAAACAATTTCCAGGATTGTTTTATGAATAGAAAGAAAGTTTAACAGAACAGCATTTATTTAAAATGTTTTTTTTTGTTACATTAGAAATGTTCATCCGTGCTGAATAAAAGTATTAATTTCTTTCAAAAAACAAAACAAACAAACAAAACATACTCACCCAAACTTTCTGAATGGTAGTGCACTTTAATTTACATAAGAGTCATAAAGGCACAGCAGCAAAAACGGTGGAAAACAGTCATGAAAACTAAATGCTGATTGTTTTGGTGTAAAACTCTTGTATATATATTATTCAAGTAATAAACATTGTATGAATGACCCTTAAATGTGAAGTTGAAAGACTTGATGTGATGTTAGACAGGCAGGTATGGACCTGCTGGCCTGCAGGTAGCACCATGTGCATGTCCATGTGTCTGTGTCCATGTCCTTGGGCTACAGTAACAAGTCTAAACACTTCAGGAATCGTCTTCTCATTTCTCTCCTGTCACTCAGATTTTGACATGTCTCCTTTCTTTCCTGTCCTCTCTAACCCTCCTGGATCAGGTCAAGTCATGTTGTGCATAACTGTTTAGCCTCTGAATGGCAGGCAGAAGCTAATTATATGATGAGAACGCCATCAAAATTACATAACGCCGAGCAACCTTCCATAAGAGCTCTTCAGTGCTAATATGTTTTGATTGTTTAATTAACTGTGCTGTTATCTCACAGGTTTACCCTCAGTTTACAACCACGCACACAGCAGCACATAAGCCACGAGAGCTGTAGTGGCTTGTTTTATTGCATGCTTTGTCAATGTGAACTCTCTGAAACAAATAGCATTGCAGTAATAATTACACTCGCAGTGGTTCAGTCGTCACTTTGTGCTTTAGAAAAATAAACCCTGAGGAGTAGGGGAGTAAAATGTGTGCTTTATTTATCATATATACCACATATTTAGAAAGGGCTCATTATATACAACAGCCGGTAATTGAGAGATGCCAGCTGGAGATGCATATGAGAAAGTGAACAGCTAAAAGGCTGATTTGTTTTGATTGTTTTTTGTTTTGTGTCTGGTTTCGTTTTCATTTTGTTTTATTTTCTACATGGTAGTTTGAAATTTGTCAGTAAATTTATCTCAGTCTAAAAAAGATATCCTCCTTGTTTTTTGATAATCTAAAAAATCTTATAAAAACATAACTTTTGCCTAAAGAATTATTAAATGAAGCATTTTCCCTAAAACAGAATCAGAGATGTAAAAATATTAGATCAACTTTGAGTAAAATGGGGTAAATAAACAGGGCTGCACTCCACCCAAATGCAAAAATAAATACAATAAACATATTATTATATATTAAACATATTCATGCTATTTCTGTTGCAAAAAATATGTATATGAGATTTTTTTCACTTAAAAACAAAACTAAATTTTAACAGTTTTCATATGCAAATAATGCAAAAATAACAATTTGTTAAAGGATTATGCATTAATATTTGTTTCCTCTCTTTTTTCACAATATAATTATGTTTTTTTCTTTCTTTCTTTCTTTCTTTCTTTCTTTCTTTCTTTCTTTCTTTCTTTCTTTCTTTCTGTCTGCATGTTCACACACAAAAAAAATGTGGTCAGTGGAAACCAGAACTGTTTGTTTACCAACATTAAAATATAAAATTTTCTCTTTTGCAAAATAGTCATAAAAGTCATATAGGATTGGAACAACATGAGGGAACATTACGTGAAACAATTTTTGGGTGAACATGGCACATCTTACCCCACTCTCTGCTGCTGTATTTAGCGGAAAAGGGAGGGGATATAACTTATTTAAAAGGATAGTTCATTCAGTAATATCTGCCAGTAATTTTATGAACACAATTTGTCTTTTGTCACCACTAGCCCCTATCTTAAAGACATTAAAGACAAAACACTTGGTGAGATTCCCCCTGTAATTTGCACTCTGTATATACTTGTGATGTGATTGACAGGATTGGATGAACAAGCTCCACCCACCTTCACTTCTTTCATGTTGCCTTGAGCCTCACAGTGGGACTCTTTTTTCAGGCTACCACTATAAGCACAGCTTTCTTTTTTAAGCATGTCTCTCTCTCTCTCTAATGGTTCCTGCTAAATTACAAGGCCAACAGGATTCCTCAGGGGTGGACAAAATAAATACTATTCTGCTCTAATCTGTTTTATTCTTATCAGTAATTGTGGAAACTGTGCAGGCAAGCGCTGATATATGAAAGTTCGGATCATTTTAAGAGGTGTGGTCATTCCAAATGTTGGATTTACTTGACCAGCATGGTTCTAATCAGATCATTAGTGGACCAAGTGAATAGTAGCTAGAGGGTAAAAGCGGATTTTGAAGGAGTCTGCAAAAAATATACAACATGGGAACAAACAGAAACGCAATGTTCCTTTTCTGAGAATGAAAAACAGACAACTGAATTACAGTATGATAATTCGTGCCAATGTGGTGCGTGTTTAAAGGGCGAGGGGCATGCAGATGTACATGTCATCGGGACAAAAGGAAGATGACGGGAGCTGTTTCTGGAAAAAGCCTCAGCTGTTAGGGATGGTAAGGTCAAAGAAGACTGATTCTAATTACCATTCCCTTCGACGTACTACATCTCCAGCGAGAGGTAAATCCAGACGCATAATTACATAGAAGACATTCAAACGAGGATATCAATTCTGGAAGGATTCGACCCCCACTTGGACTATAAAAATATACCCCTTTATATAAAGTTATTTTATTCTTTCCCTATACATCTTTTATTCACTAATATCATAATTAAATAGCAATTGTGGATAAAAACATGACGTATTGTATTACTTCTAAAGAATAACCTCATAAATTGTCTCATAATTGTTGTTTTTAATCTAGGTTTCCTGTTCCCCCTTACCCTAAAACGAAAGATGCCAGCGTAGGATTCGCTCAGGCTTTGTCCAGATGGAACCACTTTCACAAACAGAGTCGGGTGCATGGTGAGACAGGACAGGGCCGCCAACAGCCAGCAGTTACCTGTAGCAAGACACAGTGAACGGCTGTGTTACACATCACATCAATATTTATGACACATGACCACAGACTCAAACACAAAGTGGAAATTCAGGCTTTGAAGAAGCAGGAGACATGCGGTCTGTCTCCCGCACAGTGACATTCCTCTGTAACAGGTAACAGCTGTTCGTTTGCCCCGTGTGGGGGAAACAGAAATGGATTCGGCGTGACAACACTTCGTAAAAAACATACTTAACACGGCAGCTCCCATAGGAATGACACCAAACAGAGCTTTACAATGGAGTATGTCCAATTAATCTTTAGAACGCAAGAAAACGGGCTGGATATGTTGATGTGGAAAGCCACTTGAAAACAAATAATTACAATTTCTGCTTGAAGTGCTAAAGAATAAGGCATTATTGGGTAGATTTCCATTCAAATGAGATTATTTACATGCGTTTGTTATTCTAGTGATGCGTTGTGATGTTCATATATTATTTAGAGAGGCCATCCAAATCCTGAGTGGCAAATTCACACTTCATGATTTAAGCAAAGATCTGCCTGCTTTGATGCAAGAGGCCCACAGTTCTTTGCATGCGTGTTTTACCAAGACAAGAAAACTCTGGAAAGTCATAAATGTTGGATTTCGCAATAAATGATAGCCAGATGTTACCATGACAAGGATATTGTTTGGTATTTCCACTCAAGTATCTAGGGATACCCCTTAAATTGCATTGTGTCCTTAGGGGATACAAAAAGGGAGTCAGCCCTTTCCAGAAAATGAACGATAAATTACCGTTTAAAGATCATGTGTGGACAGGACCTTTTGAGAAATACTGGTAAATCAGTTTTGGCAGTTTGCCAAAATGAGAAGTTGTGGCATTACCAGTAAATTACTGTTTTGATGCTTTATGTGAACAAAGCACAAGAATATTGGTATGATGTAACAAGTCTGCATTAGGCCAGTCATAAAGTTCTGACTCTGCAAAAGATGGGAATGCAATGGTCAAATGTGTCCGTTTGCATGTTTACATAAAAAACAAAAAAAAAAAACAATGGAAAAGCAGCAGTATGGAATGCAAAAACATGTTAGGCAGCCAGTCATATAGAATGCGTTTTAATGTTTAAAAACTTGAGACGGAAGGTCTCTGGGACAAGAACATGTTTGTTTGTGAGTGTGCAGGTTTCAGTCGTCCTTGTTTTTTGGTCTTGTTTCAGAGTTTTCCTTTGTTATGTGCTCCACTTTTGACATGTGCTTCTAACAAATACGACACCTGAAAGGTGCAGCTTTCGAAATATAATACACAACAATTTAAATAAAATGAAAGTGCTTTTGTGCAGATTCAGAGGATGGTGCATCATTTCTGATTTCCATTTCCATTTTGGTGTAAATGGCATCTTTAACATCTCTCCTCGTCACTGTAGCGCCATTTTGGAGATTATGCCCCGAACGCAAGCAGCGTACGCTCTTCTGTATCTGCTTCAATGCAAGGAATCTCCAAAATGGCCCTATGGTGACGAGGAGAGACAGAGAGGAGACGAATTGTTGAAAAAAAGTTGTTAATAACTGTCGTTATTTTTGTTTTATTTCCGTACAAAAGGTATTCTCGTCACTTCATAAAATTCAGATTGAACCACTGATGGCAGATGGAGTATCCTGGCGATGCTTTTCATACTTTTCAGGACCTTGACAGTGTTAATTACTTGGCAGTCAATGGGACAGTGAAAAGCCTCCCAGTTTTCATACAAAATATCTTAAATTGTGTTCCGAAGACGAACAAAGCTTTTATGGAGTTGGAACGACATGCGGGTAAGTGAATAATTACAAAGTTTTCATTTTGGGGTAGAGTATCCTTTGCATTTAGCTTTTATTTACAGCCAGTATAATTGAAGCACAATGGTGAAAATAGTTTATTAAATTCACAAAGGTGAAAAGTGAAAGGGAAAGTGGCTAATGAGTGAGTTGGACTAATTTCTAAGAAAATCAACTTTGCAATGTAATATGTTTGGATAAAAGCATCTGCCAAATATGCAAATGTTTATATATATATATTATATAACTGAATAAACTAAAATAAAGCAATATTTTGATTGCTACACTGCACCTTTTATTTAGATTCTGACAGGCACAGGTTTTGCTATGACATATGCATCAAAATGAATAATAATACATTTATTTCTGTTGCAAAGATGTTTCACATTTCATTGACTCTTATTGAATTATGATTTTATTTGGTATATACCTTGCTCATATGAGGTGAAAAATCAAATTTCTGGTCTGGTGTTGATAAAGGGGTACTTGACCCTTTCTCATGGGTCTTTGGGGGGTACGCAAGACAAAAAAAAAGGTTTGGGAAACACTAAACTAAAGAAGACAGCTGCATATGTAAACGTTGAATATCTCGCCAACACTCAACGTCAAAGCAAACATTTTCCATCAACACCAAATCAACACCATATGTAGAAAGGAATCGAGAGGGGTAAGGCAAAACAATAAAACAATACCCGCTGTGCACAATAATTGTTATTCTTTAGGTGGGTGGAAATGGGGGGGAGGGGTATACAGATTATGCCAATCCGACCTCTCGCTCCCTCCTTCTCCCCTCTTCTTTCATCCCTCCCTGTCTCTAGAACATTTGTCATGTTTTTGATGTGAGTGGCCTGCGGCGGCTCCGTATTGCATCTCTCAGCAGAGACTCTGCAGGAGGCTCTGAGATCAGCGCAGTGTCTCGAGGCTACAGGAGCAGAATTGGGATAGTACATTAAGCATGATGAGGAAGATCTGGGTGGAAGAAGATGGGGGGCGGGCATCTGCATGATGAGGAGAGGAAGAGTGGGAGCATTGCCAAAGACGGATATTTCACTGATAGCGCTCATGCCTTGAGGGCGCTTTCGGGTGATTTGGTTTCTGAGTAGTGCAGTAAGGCATTATCCCATTATCCAGGCATAAAATATGAACAACCGTGCGCTAACACGGGCGTACACTCACCCAGCTGGCCCTGGCAGATATCGGTGGTGCCCATGGTGCCCTCAACAAAGACAGCATTACTTGTGATTTCCTGAAGAGGGGGAGAGGTGGGGAAGAAAGATGGGCGTGAGCCAAAAACAATTTGCAAGTACATGTGATGAGCTGATGAGGACAAGAACTATACAGCTTCAGGTTCGGTCTGTCTTAAAGACCACCAAGAAAATGAAAATGATTTCATAATTTACTCGCCCTCTTGTTATTTCAAACCTGTATGCATTTCTTTCTTCTGGGAAACTCAAAAGGACATATTTGTCAGAATATCTAAACTGTTTCAGTTCCCATTGACTTACCAAAACTGTTTAGTTGTCAACATTCTTCAAAATATATTCTTTTGTGTCCAGCAGACGAAAGAAATTCATACGGGTTTGTAATAACAAGAGGGCGAGTAAATTATGACAGAATTTATCATTTTTGAGTGAACTGTCCTTTACATTTTCTGAGTATTTTAAAACAAATGAAAAACATCTAAATTATTGACTGGTTTTGAGAAATGCCCCACATTTTTCAGCCTTTTTGTTTTAGTGATATTCTTCAACTGTAATTAAATAATAAAAAAGAATAGTCACAAAAGTCTTGGAGAAGTACAATACACGTTGTAACTATGATTTCACCAAAACATAAGGTTTTTCATTTTAGTGGCTTGATTCCCCCCTTGAAAATGACATTGTTGCCAATTAAATTTGCTGTAAAATCACGGCATCAAACCACGGTTTTTATGTATAAATGAAGTTACCTTTGGTCGCAGCCACTTCACTGCTTTTTTCGGATCGGGATCCACAGGAATACCGAGGGAGCTCAGGCTCGCTGCAAACACCGTGTCAGAGAACAGAGCCGCGGATTTGAGGCACTTCTGCAGCAGGGCGTCATAGTCTTGATCTTTGAACTTCACCGGATTGTCAATGGAGCCTAACTCAGACATCTCTTCAGATCAGCAGAGAGGATCAGATGCGGTAGTACTGTCACAGCCTGTGCTAAAGTTTCTGAACTTAGTAAAGTTTGGAGCAGCAGTAAATACCACCCTCTCAAGTTTACTGCCCCTGGGAGGCGTAGAAACTTGAGACGTATGCTAATTTACGAGTAGCTTCAATAGCTTGGCTACATGGACTGCTAATCGATCTAAATTAGTCTTGCTGCTAATATTTAGATAATTTATGTGTCTGTTATTAGCAAACGGATCGCTTCGATACCAAAAACAGCCATTGATTCATATTTTGGGACAAAAAAAATTATATTATATAATATAGGTGTCTCCGAAACTCTATCGATCTTTAATATAATATATTCTGAAATATATACACCGGGGAATTTAAATTCAACAAAAATGACCATATGTGTGAAGTAACACTTTCACCAGTAGATGGCAATGCGATGCCACTGCCATCAGTTTCACAGTTCTGGTTCTCAACTGAGAACTGTCATTCTAAATTAACACATTAATGCCAATTTCTTACCAGTTATGTTTTACTCTCTGGATAATCTAGTTAAACAACACCCTTCTATAAAAAAGCATTTCAGAGTCAAATTGCTCATTGCGTGCACATATTATCCAGTAAAAAGTAGATTAAACAGTGATCTAATGAGATATATATATATATATATATATATATACATCCACTGGCCACTTTATTAGGTACACCTTGCTAGTACTGGTTTGGACCCCCTTTTGCCTTCAGAACTACCTTAATTCTTCGTGGCATAGATTCAACAAGGTGTTGGAAATATTCCTCAGAGATTTTGGTTCATATTGATATGATAGCATCACGCAGTTGCTGCAGATTTGTCGGCTGCACATCCATGATACAAATCTCCCGTTCCACCACATCCCAAAGGTGATCTGGTGACTGTGGAGGCCATTTGAGTAAAGTGAACTCATTGTCATGTTCAAGAAACCAGTCTGAGATGATTTGAGCTTTGTGACATGGTGCATTATCCTGCTGGAAGTAGCCATCAGAAGATGGGTACACTGTAGTCATAAAGGGATGGACATGGTCAGCAACAATACTCAGGTAGGCTGTGGCGTTTAAACGATGCTCAATTGGTACTAAGGGGTCCAAAGTGTGCCAAGAAAATATCCCCCACACCATTACACCACCACCAGCCTGAACCATTGAGACAAGGCAGGATGGATCCATGCTTTCATGTTCTTTACGCCATATTCTGACCCTACCATCTGAATGTTGCAGCAGAAATCAAGACTCATCAGCACCCGGTGTGGTCTTCTGCTGCTGTAGCCCATCTGCTTCAGGGTTCGATGTGTTGTGCGTTCAGAGATGGTATTCTGCATACCTTGGTTGTAACGAGTGGTTATTTGAGTTACTGTTGCCTTTCTATCATCTCTAACCAGTCTGCCCACTCTCCTCTGACCTCTGACATCAACAAGGCATTTTCGTCCACACAACTGCCGCTCACTGGATATTTTCTCTTTTTCGGACCATTCTCTGTAAACCCTAGAGATGGTTGTGTGTGAAAATCCCAGTAGATCAGCAGTTTTTGAAATACTCAGACCAGCCCGTCTGGCACCAACAACCATTCCACATTCAAAGTCACTTAAATCCCCTTTCTTCCCCATTCTGATGCTCGGTTTGAACTTCAGCAAGTCGTCTTCACCACATCTAGATGCCTAAATTCATTGAGTTGCTGCCATGTGATTGTCTGATTAGCAATTTGTGTTACCAAGCAATTGAACAGGTGTACCTAATAAAGTGGCCGGTGAGTGTGTATATATATATATATATATATATATATATATATATGCGTGTGTGTGTATTCTTATTTTTTTTTACTTTTATTTCGTTTTATTTAATGTTTTAAATGTTTAATAACATGGCGTTTTACATACCTCTCTGAGTTTTGACAGGCAGTAATATCGTACAGAGCAACTACCTCGCTATCCAGTCAGTCTAGTGAGTTTTAGATATAACTTAGAGAATATTTATTAATCGCTACAATGCTTATTTCTGGGTATAAATTTAGTCATAAATTCAAAACTATTAATACAAATATTTTATTTAGTCATTCTGACTGCTCTGTCAGATGCCATTTTTCTTCTCTCCACTAACCGTCAAATCACACAAAGCATTTATTATGGAAAATCATCTATAGAAACTTTCAAACTCACAAGTTTGGTCACAAAAAGTAGCAGTTATATTAAGGTTAACTGAAGGTAAACATAAATGTTTAAGTAAAAAAATGTAACACATTTGTACCAATCAAATCACCTGACCTCGAATCTTTGGCTTACTTTCACTAGCTGCCCACACTTTGCTAAAGACATTCAGACAAGCTTACAGGGGCTAAATAAACACAGCTCGCATGAGACGGATGTGAACAATCTCTCACGGTTTACTCTGTTATTGATGCCCATGTTCTGTAGGCTTTCAGTTAGAGAGGATTATGTCGTAACGACAAAGGTCGCTGACCCGCCCAGAACATTATCACACTCCCGGCACGTCCACGACCCCTACTGCTCCCACAACCCAAACCCAGAGCCTAACTACTCACAGGCATCAATTAACACCAGTCGGTTCCCAGGCACTGGTGCGGTGCCCAATGCAAGGATGCATTAGAATGAGATGAAAGAAGGTCAGGGGGTCAAGAACAGAAAGACAATTACTCTGTATCTTGCTATTTAACTATCCTGTCTCAATGCGTCACTTACTATCAGTATTTACTCTAATTTAACCATCTCTAACTCTATACATTTGTGTCTCTCTATTTAAACACATACATACTGTATGTAGAAAGAACTCACAGAAGTCATACAATGCACTCAGTGATTAATAGAAACATCTTATTTGCATCTACTCCTCTTTCCTTCTTTTCCCAAGTCTACGTTCTTGGACACTGCGTTCTGTGCAAGAAACTGAAAAGGTGTTATTTCCTGAGGGGCGAAGGACGAGTCAGTTAGCTCATCTAAGTATGGGTTGATCCCTCAGGGCAGGTCACAGCATTGTGAACCTGACGACGAGACCTGCAAGCTCTTTTTTTTGGAGAAAAGGCTAGTTCAACCGGTCTGTCTGTCCAGCGTCAAACGGCTGTTTTGACCCGAATCTTGCTCATTGTGTGAGAGTATAGAGGTCACCAGGTGCTGTGTGCCCCCCACCCCCATTTTCTCAATATCACAAGGATATGAAGGTGTGACATATAATTATTGTGTGTGTGTGTGTGTGTGTGTGTGTGTGTGTGTGTGTGTGTGTGTGTGTGTGTGTGTGTGTGTGTGTGTGTGTGTGTGTGAGGTGTTACACAGGTTTCCTGTCACCTATTTGACCTTATTTATGCCACATTTATGTAATACAGTTATGTAAAGTGTCTTATCACAGTTTACAAGTCAGTTTCTATATATAGCTAATCTACCATTCTAAAAAAAAGACTTTTATTCGGCATGGAAGCGTTTAATTCATCAAAAAGAATAATAAAGGCATTTCTATATCAAATAAACTTTCTATTCCTTAAAGAGTCCTGAAAAATGTATCTCAGTTTCCACAAACATATTAAGCAGTACTGCTGTTTTCAACATTGATAATAATACAAATGTTTCTTGAGCAACAAATCAGCATATTAGAATGATTTATGAAGTATCATGTGACACTGAAGACTGGAGTTATGATGCTGAAAATTCAGATTTGCATCACAGGAATAAATTAAATGTTACTTTAAAATGTTCTAGCATTCACAGTTTAAAAAAAAAAAAATATATATATATATATATATAAAAACTTTTTTTTACAATATAAAAAAGTATTTTATGTTTACTAAGACTGCATTTATTTGGTCAGAAATACAGTATATTTGATAAGAAAAAAAAATATATATATTTTAAATCCCATTCTATCATATGATCATTACTGTTTCTTGTTCAACAAAACAGTTCACCCAAAAATTACTATTCTGTCATATTCTTATTCAAAATTCATATTCACATTTAAAAATGGTGCAATTCGCCAGGTTTGATGTTGGCAGGCAAACACCACAGATTTTCATGTGTCATAATTCTTTTTAGGAATAACAGGAATAAACTACAGTTTTACATATATTAAAATAGAAAACAGTTATTTACATTGTAATAACATACCATACTACTTTATAGCTGTATTTATAATCAAATAATGCAGCCTTGGCGAGTATAAGAGACTTCTTGGATATACATGAAAAATAAAATGTTATGTTCTTTTTGTTATGTTTTTCAACGATATATTTTAAAAAGTCTCCACTCAAAGTATAATATCATACTAGTTCATGATGTTGAGTAATTATTGCATTTTTGAGTAAACTGTTCCTTTAAAATCCATTTTCTTCAAACTGCTCAAACCAGCTGCATGAACTTGTTTTGTAGAAGAATCATTGTGGATTTGCTTGGAAATGATCAAAATGAAATGAAAATATGAAATGCCAAACCTCTTCCACCGCAGCCGCTGGGAATGTTCTGGAGTATCAGTCGTAACTGGATTATCACCTTGTTTTTTGTGGTGAGATGGGTCATGTTTAAACCCGTATTTGTGGCTGTTCATCCAGCACAGACTGTTTGTGGACAGCTGGACCGTTGTCTTCCTCTCCCATGCAAGGCCACTAACACATCGCTGCGGCAGGGGGGTTAATTTTAGGGTTCAGGTTTCTCTCTGTGGTCTTTGCGGAGGAAAGGAGGGACGTTACCACAAGGAGGAGGAGGAGGATGGTATTGGATGCAGGTATGGGAACAAGGATAA
Organism: Ptychobarbus kaznakovi; assembly: GCA_027422405.1. Classification (NCBI taxonomy): domain Eukaryota; kingdom Metazoa; phylum Chordata; class Actinopteri; order Cypriniformes; family Cyprinidae; genus Ptychobarbus; species Ptychobarbus kaznakovi. The sequence continues at coordinate 13,820,224 of CM049809.1, forward strand.
AGAAACACTAGAGAGCTTTTCTGTGGTTTATCTTGTTCACACAACCTTCCCATTCCCTCCATCGTTTCCCTCCGTCTCACTGATACTATCACACCAGAAATGGTCCCGTGGGAAGAAAGGTGAGGAATTCAGTAGTATTCCTTTATAAAATGTATTTTGGGGAATGAATGGGCTTTTATTCATTAAAATAATTCCATTATTATTGCACGTAAAGATCTGTACATGCACAACCCTCCTAATAATGCAATGGTATGCAGCTGTTTAATTGTCTACAGATGTGCATCTGATATGATCTACTATCTGTAAATCTACCAGCCTGCCAATCACCAACCGTCTTACTATTCACATCAGGTTTCATGAGAACTGGTTTAGCATCTTTTGATCTTGCCATGAAGAAAAGTGATTGCAGGCACTTTGGAAACAGCAGCAGTTAGAGCAGGAGTCTGTGACCTCTAGGGAGTGTGCTACGTTACTGCAAGGGGACAGCAAATGAGTGTTTGATCTAAAAAAAATAACGAATTACAACGTGATGAAAAGACTTCCTTGAGGTTTAAATGTTTTGCTAAATTATGTTGTTTCTCCTACATTGTATTTTTAAAATCATTTAAATTATTTACTTATTCTATAAATATCCAAAATATAAGGACTTATAATAAATAAATGTACCCTAAATCAATATACACTAAAAAAAGTTTTGCAATTTCATCACAAGTCAATAAAGAAATAAGAAAGAATGAATGAACACTTTTTATAAACAGTATGGATACAAATATCCAGTTTATAAATCAAAAATATTATGTTAATGTATTTGCAGTGTAAGCATCATAACTCAAATCTAAAACAATTAAAAATAAAAATATGAAAAAAATATACTCGTACCTTAATAAAAGGCGATAAATCATTATCAAAATATATTATAATAAAGTATTATTTTTATACATACGCATAACACAAATGTAAAAAACATTTTGACATAATAATAAACACTAAGTAATTGGTTAAAAATGTACCCTAATCAATGCAGGAGATAAATCAATATTTATATAAATGTATTAAAATATTATTTTTAATGCATATGCAATTTAATCACATAATACAATATGTAAACACATATGGTACTAAATGCATGCTAAAAGACAGACAATCGGTTTTATACAATATAACAGGGCCCCTACTCTGTCTCTCTATTCAAGAGCCCTTGGCCTGATTTAGAGGTTTCTGTCAATGTCTCGAGAGCGTTGGAAAGACATTGAACATCAATGAACACGTTAAGAGCGTTGTAAAGACATTCATAATGAACTGGGTTAAATGCATTCAGACATGTTCCACCCTGAGAAGACGTGCAGGTTTATATGTAGGTTTGAGACCCCAAAACCACAAAATGTCCCTTTTTACCCATGTAGCAGTGCTACGTAAATGGGGTATTTATTGTGGTCTGTGCTCGAACTCAAAACACATCTCAAAGTCCACACGCACCTGCAGGTTTGCTCGGTCAGTTACCCGTCACCACGCCCTGATAGGCATGCTGCATCATCGTGATTGGTCAGTAAAGATAAACACGGGCCAGTCCCAGCTCAGAAGGACGGCGTGTTTGAGAAAAGGTGCAGAGAGGCGGCCCAAAAGAGACAAAGGGCACCTGGGAATGTTTTCGTCTGCCAGAGGCCATCTTAACTCGGAGAAGCTCGCGTTACATTATGTAATTGGGCCCGTGCGGCCACCAAATGGTGCGTGGCTGGGGTGGGTGTATAAGGTTTTGATAGAGGACAAGCGATGCAGGTCCCAGGGCGATCACCTGTGATTCAGAGAATCGGAAATTTTCGCAAAACTCCCGGAGTGGTAAATGACATTTCGGACCCCTCCCTCGTGCTTCGATATCTTTCTCCCGTTCTCCGAAATGGCGATAATTGGAGATGGGGTGAGAGCTACATATGGTCCCTTCAATCCAACCTCCCCCAGCCCAAGCTGAAAGCTCATTAAAAAGGTTGCTTGTTAATGAGCTATAGGGATCACAGAGCGTCCCACTCATTAGAGGGGCCCAATGTTGGGGGTAACGCATTACAAGTAACGCGAGTTACGTAATAATATTACTTTTTTCAAGTAACTAGTAAAGTAACGCATTACTTTTTAATTTACAAGAAAATATCTGAGTTACTTTTTTCCATTTATTGACTGACAGTGCGCTGTGTGAACATGATCTTACTGTAGTTCTAATCTAGACTAAATGTGAATGTGTATTAATTCATCCCACTCGCAAAAAAACAGATTCAGTATTCATCAAAATGAATTAAAACTGTGAAATGCAAACTCAGAATATGACGCAAACCTGCAATAATTAAATATGTTAAACAACACAAATATATCTAATCATATTTTATTAATCAATGTGTTTGCTGCTGACCTTTGATGATCCAGTTCAACCATACTAATAAGCAAAAATGACTTTAGATAAACTAACAATTGTGCTTCGTTGTTTTGTTTTTTATTATTACTGAAGTGTTGAACTTCTTTTTCTGCGTTCTACTGTACAGACGTGAATTTACTCTTCCTTCAGCCTGAGGTTTATTCATTACACTTTTTGGTGTGAAAGTTTTTTACATTTGCTATAAATAGAACTTCTTGTATTAAAAACAAACAATCAAGCCCTGCTCAGATTTAAAAAGTAACGCAAAAGTAATGTAACGCACTACTTTCCATAAAAAAGTAACTAAGTAATGTAATTAGTTACTTTTTTAGGGAGTAAAAAGTAACTTTCCCCAACACTGGAGGGGCCAGAGATACCGGCGTGAAGGTTTTGTCCCATTACAAAAGAAGAGAACTATTAAGATGACTCCGCTCCCCCTCGGGCTTCTCAACATCCCGTATCAATCCTTTCCGGCTTTGTCTTCCTCATCTCTCCAGATGTATAATCACACTCTGTTTTAGACACGTAATCTACCTGACAATCTCATTTATTCCATCTAACCCTATTCTTTGAAGGCCAACCTAAATGACCCAGCGGTTTAGTCGGAAATGACTGTACTACTAACGGACTATGACTCAACAATAGCCGTTAGAGGAGAGCGGTTCATCTGTGCAAATACTGGTGAATTTGTGATGCGATCCGAGACATGTAGCAGCAGGTTCGACTTCACCGTTCGTGCAGTCACACTTTCTGGTTCTCTCTCTCTCTCTCACACACACACACACACACACACACACACAATTTCTCTCTCTCTCTCACACACACACACACACACACCTCTGACTGTGCCTCCGTCTTTTAATTATCATAAAAATATGAATGGAAATACAAAATACACAGCAAAGTTGTGGGCTACGCAGGGAATTCTGGGAGAAATCACAAGACATGACATTTCAATCAACAGAAATTATTATAACAATATACCGAGGACACAAAGAGCTTTGTTTTCGCTGCTTCCTGAAAAAAACGGACACAACTGGATGTCCAACTATTTTCACATTTGTTAATACAAAAAATTGCTTATTACATTTGATTATTTATTCTACCATATTTGTTACCACTCAAACATAAACTGTAACATAACAGTTCCCTGACATTGATAATAATAGAAAACTGTAACAAAGCAAACATTCCCCGTATAGATTTATCATATATCTCTCACATACACAAGTGCTCTCTCAATGGGTCCAGCTTTCAAGAGGGTCAGCGCTGTCGTTTTCTTCCCAGACTTTCATCAGAAATGAGGCTGTTCATTCACACGGCCACAAAAAAACAATAATTGGAAAAATCACTGACAAAAAAAAAAAATGAACAAAACTTTTCATAGTATTTCTATGTGCTCAGCAGTAAAACAATAGTCTGTAAACGGACTAAACAGGCTCACAAAATACAAGGATTTTTTTTTGTTGTGCAGTATAGAGGCTATATAAACAATTATGTGACACATTTTTGTGTAATGTGTTACAAAATGTCAGCACAAACTAAAATATATATATTTACACATTGACATTCTAAATGACAAACAAAAAGGCAAACAAATGCTCTTTAACAGTGATAAGTGACAGGGAACATGTATTGCCACAGACCCAATCAGTCCTATTTAATATACAGTATCAAAAAAGCAAACAACCCTGTAAGATATTTGGGAAAACACAAGCTCAAATCTGTTTACTGTCATACGGTCTATTAACTAGACCAGGGGTGTACAATCCTGCTCCTGGAGGGTCAATCTCTTGCAGAGTTTAGCTCGATATATTCGAACAACACCTGAAGACTTTGATTAATTGATTGATTTGAGTAGGAGCTAAACTCTAAGGAAAGCGTCCCTCCAGCAGCAGGAGTGTACACCCCTGATGTAGACCACCCCCATTTTAATTTTTTTTATGAACCTTTAAGGCTCTGCGGTAGAGTGGCACAACAGTATAATCCGACTTCATAACTGCATTGTAGAACTTCAAAATCACATTAGTAGATCACCTGATCAGGCTGCTCAGTCTTTGTGTGCGATTGTCTTCTGGGCTCAAAAAAGGTGACTTGCAACTATCTCCATATATCTCTCTTACTGTGCTAGTTGCAATTCTGGGTTCGAAGTGCCTTGATGGTGATGAAGGGTTCAGAAGGATTTAACAGTAGGCACTTGTACTGATATGAGAATCTATCAAGTCTCGGACAGTATCAGCGTTGTACCCTAGAGCATCTTGAAGTACTGTGGTGAAATTGAGAAAGGTCTTCTCGGTTTTTTGATAAGATGCGCATACTGGGTTGTGGGCAGAAGATCATCAAGTTTGGTGGTTTTGGTCACGATCAGTCATATGCTGTTTATACCGTGGTTTGACCTAACGCCACAGTACTGCCTGTTTCCTCAGAGGTAGGTGGCTCATCAGCGCTGACCCTCATCTCAGCATCCTCCTCTTTGAGCTGCTCTGATAGGTCCACATTGGATTCTGTGAGCATTGTGATGGGAGCTCCTGATTGATCACTGACAGAGTCGTCCTCCAATTTGATGTTGAGGCTGTTGTAATCTGTAAGCGGGCCATGGCTGTAGGTGCCAGCACTGGCGTGAGTAAGTCCATGGACCTTCTTGAGGTGTTTCTCCAGCGTGGCATAGACGGTGAACGGAACGGAGCATAGCTGGCACTGAAAGGGAGCACGTGCCCCACGGGCACCGTGCGTTTTCATGTGGCGTGTGAGTTTACTGCTTTGCGCGCAGGCATAGCTGCAGAGGCCGCAGCGGTACGGTCTTTCACCAGTGTGGCTGCGCCGGTGGACCGTCAGGTTGCTGCTGTTGCGGAAATACTTTCCGCAGTACTCGCAAGCCTCTTCTTTTTTCTTCTTGCCCCCTCCGCTGGTGACCTGCTTCCTTTCGTTCTCCTGCTGCCAGTCCTGGAGCATCTCCACGGCCTCCACCTCACGCTCCCATTCCCCTTGAGGATGATCTTCCCGTTCTGGACGCTTTGGTGTGCAGTTGCCACTGGCGATCCCACTCTCGCCGCTTCCACCTGTATCTCCGCTCTCCAGAGAGCCCTGTGAGGGGCTGCCATAGGGAGATGGCTGTTGCGGTTCAACTTGAACCTCCTCATCGGCTTCTCTTGGAGCCTGGTAGTAGCGCAGCAGATTACGATTGGACTGCGAAGACGTCAAGATCAGGCTAGTACCTCCTGGAGGCTTCCCAGCTTCCGTACTAGCTCCGTGACCAATGTAAATATCGTTATCTCCCTGTCCAGCAAGTTTTCTGTTCTCATCTGCACTGGCAGAGTTGGGATCAGTTTCCTGTCCAGCGGCAGGGCGGCGGTGACTCCTAATGTGTCGTGCCAGTTCGCTACTCTGGGAGAACGTGAGCTGGCACACGCCGCAGTGGTAGGGCCTATCGCAGGCATGAGTGCGGCGGTGGGTGGACAAGCTGCGCATAGACTGAAATCCCTGGCCGCACAGCTCGCAGGAGAAGGCTGCGTGAATTGGTGGAGTTGAGTGGGGAAAAGGTGAAGCGGCCGGTGGAGATTGGGATGGGGAAGGTACTACTCCGCCACTGTTGCAGCTAACCTCCGCCAGGCGCTGCAAACACATGGAGAAGTTCAGGCCCTGCAGGTCACGTGGTGCAATGCTGAAGCCGTGGGGAGGCTTGTGAAGGGGGGTAGATCGCCGAGAGGATGGCTGGAATGCAGAGGCCAGTGCAGCGCCCAGGTGACGTGGATCCATGGTGGCTGGAGGTTTTGACATCTGTGCGATGCTGTCGTCCTCCACCTGGTAGATGTTGAGAGAATGTGCGTTCCGAGCATGCTGGAGGAGAGTCCATGCGCTGGAGAACACACACTGACACACCTGGCAGGTGAAAATGGAGGGCTCTTCTGTTATAGAGAGGAAGAGAAAATTTATTTATTAGTAAAAAAAAATTAAGTTACACTTGCTTGCTAAAATTACTTAACACATTAACAGATGGCATTTTTTTAAATGGCAGTACATTCAATGTGGGTCAAATGCAAACAAACAAAGCCTTTCTTACGCTATATAACCCTGTATATATTTCTCACAAATCATGTTGAGTGAACCGGAAAGATGTCTATCATCATGACGATATGAAAATGAAACATCAGAAAGAAAGGGCAGCAGACAAACTTGCTCATTTACAGAAAACAGCAAAACAGGTAAAACCACAAATACATGTGAAAACATGGTAGGTACAGTCCAAGGCTATATTTAGAAAGAAAAAAAATGCTATAATGCTTCGTGGCATATTGCATAGCTAAAAACTATATAAAATTAAACAATATGCTGAATGCAAGAATAAATGCTTCAAACAGGCGCAATGTTGTCACATGACCTCAATACACTGCATGCTCAATTAGGTGAAATCATCTTAGAGACTATATGGTTTAATTTATATAGCAGTTTTAAATAAAATTGTGTATTATAAATGTCAGTTTTCATCAGTCCAATAACATGTTCAAGAAAGAGAAATTATGGTGATTATGATTTCTTGCTGTACATTTTGGCAAAGGTAAAAGGTAAAAAAAGGAATTACTGTAGAGTGGAATCAGATATTAGATCATGTATTACTTAAATTGTAAAGTATTTATACATCATGGTTGAAAAAAAGAGAACTGTCTAAAAAATCTTTACCACCATTTTCATGTAGCAAATTGTTTTCCTTCTCATTTAAGAATGAAATGTGAACCGGACATGTTTTAATCACCTACAATCTGCTAAAATAATACTACTAATCAAGTAGTATGCTACAGTCTACATGAGACAAAAACCCATCCTCCTGACCCAGTTCATCACCTCACGAGAACACGTTTCCCTCATTTGTTTAATTTTTCAGGCACATTTTTTAGCTTCATGTCACAAACCCCTGCAGGTGTCAGAGCAATAATGAGCTGATAATAGCGCCGCTGTTGAGTCAGACCTGAGCAGAAAGCCTTGCCTGATTAAAGGTGTGCTCACAGGAGAGCCGGATGACTGCTGAGAGAAAGATTGAGACAGAAGCAATGAGCACGGATGGGCTCCTTTAGCAGCTCTGGTGGTATTTTTAAACATGGTTAGCTTTGTCTCTATTTCAGAGAGCCGCTCGCCAATTAAGCTGGAAATTGCTAATTAGCGGAACGGGGCAAACGAAGGTTTTATGCAAATGAGTCCTGACTCAGCCTCCTTGATAAATGAAGCCTGTCTGCAAAGAGGATCCCAAAACTGAGAGGAAAATTCATTTCATTTTTTCCATTCTCTTACAAAGGCTTCAAAGCAGAGTGCTATAAGCCTCTTTTACATCTCCTCAAGTCAAAATCCTTCTGCATTTTATTGGGAGTGGGGCAAAGAAGAAGATTATAAAGAGCCTCTCCTATTCTCTTCTCTCGTACTCTGTGCCTGGAGAAGAGCTTGAGTCAAAAAGCAAGAAGCCGATCTCTGAGCCTCGGGGACGGAGGTTAAAACAGGGAAAGATGGAAGAAAAGTGTTTAATTTAAAAACAAAAAGAAATAGCAGTACATGAAAAACAACAGAAAAACCGTCGCCCCTGTGACTGCACCTTCGCCCCCTCCAAACAACACCCCTTCTGCTTCCAAATCTCTCCCTCGGGTGGAGAGTGCGAGGAGGGTGGAGGGGGGCTTTTGTCTCGGGGTCTTGGAGTGAAACACAATACCCAGCCTGTCTCGCTCTCCTCTCTCCCTTTCTTTCATTCTTTCCCCTCACTCTTTTTGTAAGGATTCCCATTTGGCCCAGGGTAGCAATTGCATATTAAGCAGAAGCAATAACCGCTAATTAAAAATGCAGATTGGCTGAGAGCGCTAACGAGCAGCAGGCAGAATCTTCTCTCTCTAGGGAACAGAGTGAGAGAGAGGGAGAATGAGAGAGAGAGAATAAAGGGACAGTTGAAATGAAGAGCTAAGAGAAAGCTGGAGGAAATAAAAATAAGACTATTGATACATTGTCTACACTAATTCAATAATCCATTCCACTGCAATGCTGTCTCCAAAATGTCTCTATATGTCACTATTTTACACCCACACACTCCTCTCTGATGGGTTGTGGGCTAACTGAATTCTCATTGGATGAGTCAAAATGAAAGCGCAATTACAACTCATCCACCCAAACAGCACAAAGATGTATCCTTTTGGGGCCCAAGATTTGCCAAGAATTGGGATACTTTTAAACTCTGCCATCCATTTTTTCAACCAATGCAAATACTTTTTAAACCAACACTGGTTATTAAACTGTGTTTTTAAAGTAGCCTATATATTAGCGTTCAAAACGCTATGTGAGCAATCGATCTAAATAAAAACAAATCTAAATAAAAAAATAGTGCAAATAAGTATAATCAAATGTCAAGTATGGGGTAATATTCTAAAAAGCAAAGTCTAATAATCAACAGATAAGCAATATGGTACTATTACAATAGATCTAACACAACATACATGTGGTAAAAATGGCACTGGCTTTTTTTCCCTTCTATGGTTATGATTTTTAAACGCTTTTTTAATGTAACCTACATCATGTTATACCAATGTAAATGCGAAATACTTCAAAATAGTTAGGGACTCTTAAATTAGTGTAGATGCTTTTGGGGAGCAATTGGCTACCGTTTTAAAGATTGTCAACAGTAAGATTTTTTACTTTCAAGAAATTAATACTTTCAGCAAGGATGCTTTAAATTGATTTACATTGTCACAATATTTCTGTTTCAAATAAATGCGGTTTCAACCATTTTGAACATTAATAATAATAAGAAGAATATGAAATATTACAGATCTGGCAACCATAAGCTGTCCATTACAACTCATCATCACTCACTTATATCTCATATACTCCTTTTTTTCCCAAGCAAAACATTTACACTTCAAACAGTTCCTTATCAGACCCCAACTCATTATTCTGTCACTGAAAATCTGTGTGTCAATAACCCAAAACTGTTGACATCGAGGAAGTAACACATTAGTATATTTTGCACCTCTCACCCTGACACCTTTATCAGCAACATACACCTTCACACACAAAAAAAGGCAAGTGACTGAACCCCAGAGTAGCAAGAAACACGGACGGACGGAAGCAGAGCACAAAAAGGAAGGAAGCGCAAACATGTGTACGTACAGGAGGGAGTGACCCGAAAGCGAAAACAGGTTTCGTTGATAATGATCAATAATTATTTGCTATAAACAGTCAGTAATTACAAACTAGTAAATGTTTGCTTTGCTCGTGCTGTAGGGTGAAAGAATCCTGCCCATATGAGGAAGCAGTTCAGGTCACGGTTCAATAGCATCACGCTGAGAAACACCAACACCTGCACAGGCCGACGATTCCCTTTAGGGCCAACTACTGCACTGAAAAACACTGAAGCAGCTTTGACACACACTACTGCAACACACACACACACACACACCAACATCCTGTTTAACAGTCAAAAGAGTTCAGTGTTTCACCAAAATTCTTCTCTTACACTCTTAAAAATAAAGGTTATTTACTGACATCTTTGCTTCAATGAAGGACCTTCAACATCCAAGGAATCCTTTCTTTTCTAAAAAGGTTTCTTTGACTATTGATGTGTTCAATTATTAAAACCTGCATATGACAGTTTTGCTGAATGTGATAGTTTATAGTATTTTTACGCACATCTATTGTTTTGCTTCAGAAGACATAGATTCATCAACTGGATTCGTATGGATTGCCACTGTGTGGTTTTCAAAGCATCAACTTCAGCTTTCCTGTACACTTGCATTATATAGAGTCTAATACATGGATTATTTATCTTAAAATCGTAGTTTGTGTTCATCTGAGGAAAGAAAGTCACATCTGGGACAGCATGAGGATGAGTACATGATGAGAGAATTTCCCGTTACGATGAGAGTGTCCCGTTACAAAATGTTCACTGAAAGGTTCTTTTGGCCCAAAATGGTTCTTCTATGAAGTCTTCGCAAACACTTTCTTGGGACCTTCATTTTTAAGACTGTGCGATGCTTCAACAGGCAATAGATTCATAACTCAAGGTCAACAGTTGAAAAAACATCCAATTTTGAGACTTTATTTTGAATAGCGCTGATGGGAGGATTGGAGCGAAGCAATTCACAAAGGACTCTGGGAATAACACACCATGTCAGCACCTGCTAAGACTGACAGTGCTGGAATAATGAGGTGTGTGTGTGTGAGTGTGCTGCTTCACCGAGAGCTCTGGGAGTTGTGCAGTTTGGTGGCCTGACTGTGCTGTGTTTACCTGGCCACTTCACCTGAGAGACAGAGCTAAGGAGATGCTCAGGTGTGCTCAGGTGCCTTTCCGCCATCCCCCAGGGTGCATGTATAAGTGTACGTTTGCTCGCGTGTGTAGCAGAACTGCCTATCTCTTCCACACAATTAGACCTGGTGTCTCTAACTCTCCAGCTCACCAAGGCCTCAGCGCCACAGCAACGGCAGCCTAATGAGCCGGACTGGGGACGAGGTCGTTAAATGAGGGGACAGTTTTACAAAAAAAAATACAATAATTAGCACTTAGAACTCACCGGCTCGGTTGGCCTCCACCCTCACACCTGGCTCTTCCTTCAATCTCCTGTCCGTCATACGCCGGAGCTCCACATAACCCGCCTCCACCTGTGTTCCTTGGCCGAATCGCTGCGTCCGATTGGCCGGAGAGGGAGGAGTGTTGACCTGAGGCCGGGCACTGGCTGTGCCGCACCCGCCCTGTTTGTGCTGGATGAAGGTGAGGATGTGGGCCAATGGAAAGGCTTGACCACACTGGCCACATGTCAACAAGTCACGGCCTCCATCATCTGGCTGAGGTGACAGCAAAGTGTCGGCAGGGATGACTGTGGAATCCGGAGCATCTGTGAGCGGAACACCACAAAAAAAAAGCTGTATAAAACACTCTTTGTTCAGAGAGTCCCTTGGAACTCTTGAAATGACCCAACTGGGTGGCTTTGCAAAAGCCTTGTTTCTCTTCTAATGTGCTACTTTCAGTTCTCTGCAATCGTCGGCGTACTGCTAAACTGTCATCATCAGCACGGCTGTCTGGTCAGCAGATACTGACCACTTCCTGTGTCTCTGCCACCGAGGTCTGCTTTGCACAGGAAGCAGCGCGATGCAGCTCCGACCCGCTTGAGCAATTTGCCCATTAGAGCATGCTGCTGTATCAGGCACTTTGCACTGTAGTCGTCCTACCACGCTCACACGTCTGCTGATCTAAACAAGGTGTCTTTCACACCACTCATAACCGCTGTAGCGAATGAGTGATGCAGTATTTAAATCTAGACAGGCCAAAGCTGAGCCAAACAGGATTTTGCTACAGACTATGAAAAAGATCTACTTTAAATGGGTTGATACAAACTTTAAAAAATGTATCTGTGCCTAAACTGAAAGTCACTTTAATATTTTTACCCTTAGTGCATTCAATGCTGTTTTTACACTGCAAATGTAGCACAGAAGCAGCATTTAAACTTCATAATGCTGCTCAGATGACAATAATTATTTAAAAAAAATCAAATTAATCCTTTAAAATGAATTTATGAACATAGAAACATTAAACTAACTACTCTGCAGTAATAAACACAATGTTTAAGGATGCAATGTTGCTGCATTTCATTAACACAGCAGCATCAGGTCCAACCTGAGGTGGATCAAATCTGCATATTTTATGCGTAATTTAATTTTTACACAATGCGTTTATGCAGACACAGATAATACGCCGAGCACCTTTAACTTGTCTGTGTGGAGACCTCGAGTTAAGAGAGGAACTTGCCCTTTGGCCTGGGTGCCGCTACTGTGGTCATGGACTTAAGATCTCTCTCTCACACACACACACACGCACCCTGGACTGGATCCACCTGCCCGGGCTAGGCTGTCCATGCCGATGCAGGTACAGACAGTCCCGGGGAGGGGAGGATTTCACCGGTGGTTACTCAAAAATGTCACCTTTCCTGTTTCAACAGCTCTGGTTGTTTGTGCCGACACGCAAAAGGCGCGGCTGCTCTCTCACACACACATTCGTAACTAGAAGTCCGACTCATTTAAGTGAATCGGTTCTTTCGAGCAATTCGTTTCAAGCGTTCAGCGGTTGTCAAGAACCACGTGATAACGTGAAAACATCTCGCTGTGGGGATATAAATATTCCATCCTCAAAATAGTTCAGTATAGCCATTTATAGACACGTTTATTACTGTTTTCTATTAATGTAGATGTTTATAATTTTGTGTCTCTCAGTTCAATTGTAGACTTGATTTAGCTCAGTCAGTAACAACCTAAATGCAATTTGCATTATAAAACAATACTAAATTTAACTTGCATATAAAAAAATAATTAATTTAGCATATAAAAAAAACGGTCTCGTATCCGTGCTGATATAACGGTCATAGTTGCAATAACGCCGTAAACGTATTTTAGTAAGTTTAATTTGTAATTTTTCCCGCTATTCGGTTTTTAAAGTGGTCAGCGAAATCCTTCGTTCAAACGATTCATTGAACAAATCCGACTCACACAAACTAGACTCAGGTCTTGTGGTCAGGTGAGGCTCGCACAGATGCCCACAGTTAGAAGATAAAACAAACAACAACAAAAAAGATCCTCTCATGATCAAAACAATATTTCACAGCAATATGTACACGCATACGTTTTACGGTGACTATGTTCATCAATCAATTATTTATATAAATAAAATAACAATAAATCAAGCGAAGCGCACTTGTCAGGGGGTGAAATAACGTGTTCCGCTACCGTCAGAAAATGAGGATTTGTGTAAATAAAATGAAACCTAACGGAATTTTTTTTAAAGTAGACGCTTATGTATGAAAGTGACGACACAAAACAAAGATATTGTGAAGATGCAATAAGGAAGTGCTATGTTATTGCTCCAACTCGGTCAGTGTCTAAGAAACTTAAACCTAAAATCCTGTAAATATAAAACTGACACAGATTGGCTACTGATACGATACTGAACGCTCGTCGGCGACATGTACACATAAAAACATGAAGGTATGTTATTATTTCAACTCCAATGTCAAGTTCTGTCCACGCACTGGAGTGAGCCACAAACCACGTGAACAGTTATTACATTGATTACGCGCGTAACTGGTTACCGAACACTCATACTCACACACATTATTCATATTCGGTTCTCCATAAATATATGCGTTTTATCGTTTAAACGTGGATAAAGTTGTCTTAAATGCTTACCTTGCATGGCGCTCAGGTGTTGCGGTCTGCTGCCGAGTTTACGTCTGGACATAGTGAGAGAAGATCCTCTAAAACTACACCAGAACTATAGACACTATAAATCTCATAAAACGGTAGTGGTGTGTGACTTGACTGTCGATCAGTGCTGTGCCCGTCAGTGTTCAAGTTCACACTGTCTGCTGGCCCTACAGGAGGAGGAGGAGGAGGAGGGCATGAGCAACGCCTCCAGCCCTTCAGCCCGCCCTTCATCATCATCCTCCTCATCCCGGCTCTCTAATCATAATTGACCTCGTTAAACAACTCTGCTTAGGCAACAGCATCAGGGCCACTTTAGATGATCTAAAAACTCGTTTTATTCCTTATCTATCTGTCGTATTGGATGGATTATGCAAATAGTCGCTTTGATGGCGCAGCTGCTGCTCTGACACCAATAAAATGTGCTAGTTAAGGATGTGGGTGAAGAGGAAGTGGCTTTATCGAGGTCGACTGAGACAGGTGTTTGTTTTGCTGTCCGGCTTATTTCGAAACCCAAAGTAACTGTCGCTTTACTTTCAGACACTTGCTTCTCTTTGTGGATGGCGGAGGTAAATACAAACACGCGGGGACTGCCGAAATGTGTCTTCGTGTATGTAAAGGGGTCAAAATCCCGTTCAAAATAAGAGCAATTGTTGTCGAATCATGTTTTTCTAATACTGAAGCGCGCCATCTGGCGGTTACAATAGCTAGCTGTTGTTACACCGAAGAAACGCGTTTTCTATGTACACGAGTAAGACACTCAAGCCAAAGTTTTTTTTTCATTCATGATTAGCTTTTTATTTCAATGTCAAAATATGTGATCCTAATACAAGAAAAAACCTCCAGACATTTACATTGTCGAGTGAAAAAGATCATGGCATTTAAAATCAGCATTTTCTGCCAAAGAAAGTTCATCACTATTATATGAAGGCACTATATACAATGTTGAGGTCAAATGGGTGGATTCATCGTTTAAAGAGTCGGATAACTACAAAACAAGTCTTTTAATCACCCTCACTCATCTCGTTTTTCTTCCATAGAACAGAAAAGCAGACATTAGGCAGAATGACATTTTCCTGAAAGTCTGTTGTATGCGTTTGGCTCAACATGAGGGTGAGTAAATTACAGAATTAGCATTTTTTTAGGTGAACTCTCTCTTTAATGGGGGTATGAGACAAGAGCATAAAGTTCATCCCAATCTTATTTCACAAAATCCAACACAGATCGACCCAAAATAATCTGCAAAGCTTATTAGAATCCTAGCAGCTCAAAGCATTCCTGACAACCCTGCTGTGTGATATCAAGAATGGGAAGCAAAATGTGTTTTCAGAGCATGGTGTTAATTTTCACATTTTACAAATGATTTGTTTCCATAGAAGATGTAAAAGAAGCTCAAGTGAATGAAATTAATTTTATTGAAATTTTTTCCTAAACTTCTGTGTAAACTCTTGCCATTATGGTCACTCCTAAAACATCTGTTTGACGTCTTGTGGCTTGATTCAGCGGTTATCAGACGATTCTTCAGTTACCGGTAATGAGGACTCCGTGATCGTGATCTTGAGCGTGAT
Organism: Ptychobarbus kaznakovi; assembly: GCA_027422405.1. NCBI lineage: Eukaryota > Metazoa > Chordata > Actinopteri > Cypriniformes > Cyprinidae > Ptychobarbus > Ptychobarbus kaznakovi. Next base: position 13,835,407 of record CM049809.1, read on the forward strand.
CTCCTGTTGAGGAGGAAGACAGTAGAAATGTTTGAAATGAGTACGTTTAGATGAAATGGACAAGTGTGGCTGGTCCAGACTGGTTTCAGCATACCTTCTGGATGAGCTGTAGTCCCGACCTGTGGGGTTCAAGATTTGTGATTAGAATCTTCTTCATGAGTAAGCTTTTGAATGTGTATTAATTATCACACTGTATATCTATAGAAAACTTCACTACCAAAAAAAATGTAAATCCTTGATTCAATTATTTCGCAATGTGGATAACAATACGACAGTATCTCTATACGAACAGGGGACTCTTTGGTGGGAGGCTCACCGTATTTGGCATTGGGGGAGGGCGAGTGACTCTCACGTCCATAATGTTTCTCCCATTCATCCCTCTCTTTTTCCCGCCGTTCTCGCTCCCTACAAGACCAAACAATGACCAAACTGTATCCTCTTTACAAACCGAGAGGACAGTTCCCACAACATGAACATGCTGCACATGTATATACTTGCTTGGACTCACTTCATGCGTATTTTCCGTGCCATTGTGCGAAGAACTCCTTCTCGCTCCTGCGACGGGAGGGGGAAAATACATGAGCGTTAAAGTAAAGAAACACCTGGAATCACCCCTCCTACCCACATACCAACTGTACACCCACACTTTTACCTGTCGCTTGTTCTCTTGTTGCTGGATCTTGGCTTGTGCTGCCTTCTTATCCGCCTTGGCTGAAGGTAAAAACAGAAGGCGAGGCAGGGTCAACAGGCTTTTATTTTACATGCAGCTTAGGAAAGTGGTATATACACTACGGTTCAAAACTTTGAGGTCAGTAAAAAAAAATAAATAATTAATACTTTGACCAAATTTAAATTTATGACCAAAAACGACATTAAAGACTTATAACACTACAAAAGATTTATATTAAAAAAGCTGTTCTTTTGAACTTTCTATTCATCAAAGAATCATGTGAAAAAAGTATCAGTTTCCAGAAAAATATTTAAATGAAGAACAGAAATATTAAAATAATTTCTGAAGGATTGAGTGACACTCAAGACAATTTACTAAAGCCGTTAACTCCAGGCTGCTGAAAATTCAGCTTTGACATCACAGGAATAAATTATATTTTAAAACACAAATATATTTAATGTGTTTATAATAGAAAACAATAGTTTTGAATTCAATAATATTTTACAAATTACTGTTTTACTGCATTTTGGTTAAATAAAAGGCAGCCTTGGTGGACATAAGATTATTATTTTTTTTTAAGTTGCTTGTGCTAGGCTCACATATTCCAGAAACAGACAGGATCGAGAGATACAAGTAAAAAAAATACCTAGTCAAATTATGGTTTTAAAATAAGTTTTCTATTGTGTATTTTAAATTGTAATTTATTCCTGTGATGGCAAAGCGGAGCAGCCACAAGATCATTTAAAAGAGATCCTCTGAAGTCTTCAATGTCACAAGATGCTTTAAAAATGATGCTGGTTTGGTGTAAAAAAACATTTATTATTAGCATTGTTGAAAACTGCTGTGCTGCCTAATATTTTTATAGAAACTGTAATGCATTTTTTCAGGATTCAAAAGTGACAGTAAATTATCAATAACGTTTGCTTAGCAATGTATTAAATATGTATTATTTTCATTTTGAGACTTGCTAAAGATTACATTCACCACTGTTATAAAATCATTTGTGCTATTCAAGTGTTTGAGCATTGATTGAAATGATAATGCACAATAAATATAAAAATGATATGGCACCAATCTACAGTGCATGCCTAGCATACATATGGAATAAGATGGTTCCTGAGACAGTAACTCACATTGCTTGTTTAGAGCCTTCTGCATACGGAGTTTGAGCTTCTCTTGTGGTGTCATCTTGGACTGCAAAGGACACAATGACTTTAGAAGTACGATGGAAACGATTATGCAAAGAACAGCGGCTGACAAGGAATCTATTTTACTAGCTTAAACATGTGTCATGTCATGCAGAAGGGCAAGTGTTTTAATCGTTTATATTCTGCATGTTGAACAGCAGCAGACAGTCCTGTTTCAAAGAAATGCCTGTGATGTTTACGTTATAGATGTATTTGTAGGGATATGGCAAAGTGTGAACAGACAAATGGAAGCAGCCAGCGCTATGTCGACTCTTCTTCTCACCAGGTCAGGTACGTCAACTCGATGGAACGGTTACAAAATGGCAGCTACTGTAGCCATTTCAGAAGGTGCTGCCTTGAAGCTGTTCAACCTTTACACATAAGGACAATTTGTATTGACTTATGCAGGTGTGTTTGTGTGTGCGAGTGAGTGAGTGAGTGAAGTTGCTCTGCCAGTCTTGACAAGCCCAGTGCAGAAGCAACACCTGAGCTGTTTAACTGCTTAGCAAACATGCCAAGAACCTTTATTCCTTTGTAGTTTTCCTTTCATCAGCTCACGTTCATTCACAGGTGTCTCTCAACAACCCATCATTCAGATAATACGCAAGATAAATGAGAAGTACATGTATCATTTCCCTAAATAGAAGACAAATCTATAACGCTTCCAAAGATCACACAGAAGTCCTTTAGAGAGAGTTGGTCACTTCCTGCCTGTTTCTTACAAAAATAAAAAAGGTGAGTTGGGTACGCTCAGATATGGCTGCTCTTCAAAAGAACACTGCATTATTGCAAATAGAGGGCAGCTGATCACCAAGCGGACAGCCAATCAAAAACATTTCAAATGAGAACAAGGGCTCTTTGAAGAGCCAAGAGATGGGCAGGAGCCTGATTGTTAACTGCATCAGCCTGTCAGGGGTGAGGGAGGCGGAGTCTTTAGCAACAAATTCGAGATATCTCAAATTCTTACTGACTTTGCCAGCTCCAGTCTCTTTACCACCCGGAGTTTCAGGCCTGGGGAGAAAAGAAAAATGATAGAGTTTTTGGTCAGTAGTCACTTTTGACGCATAGGACAGTTACTATTAATGATAATAATAAAAACAAAACCAATACTACTACTAATTATTTAATTTTAAGTAAAATTGCAATACTACTACTTCTTAACCATATAAACTCTACTGTGTCATATTTGATCCACAAATTTCTAAGGCTACGTTCACAACTGCAAGCACATGTGGCCCAAATTTTTTTGTGCTTTGCAATGCAACCACAGACTGAACAATCATATCAGAATTCACGCAACTTTTACATCACAACTCTGCACTCATGGGAGTCGTGGTTAGAGTCGGACCTGTAACGCGAAGGTTAAAAGGTTTGAGTCTCGGGTCCGGCAGGAATTGATGGTGGAGGGGAGTGAATAACTGTCGCTCTCTTCCACCCTCAATACCACGAGTGAGGTGAGACCCTTGAGCAAGGCACCGAACCCCCCAACTGCTCCCCGGCATCTCAGCAAAATTTGGCTGCCCACTGCTCCCGGTGTGTGTTCACTAATGCGTGTGTACACTTGGATGGGTTAAATGTAGAGCACAAATTCCCAGTATGGGTCACCATACTTGGCCACACTTCACTACTTTTTCAAAGATTTTACATACCCAAAGGCTAGGCGATTTTACGATTACATTTGATGGATTCGAATTTACTGTTTTGCCATGAATTTATTTTGTATAATTCGAGGAATGTCGATTTTGAATAGAAATATTACTAAACGTTAGAATTAGACACTGACAATATGCCAATGATAACCGTAAAGAGAAAAAAAATTATCCAACCGTGTGTCGGCACACGTGATTAACCGCTCACGGGTGACACGCTCTGTGAAGGACCGCAACTAGAATAAATCGCAAAGTGCCATTTATACAGAATGCGCTTTTGTTTCGACAGAGGTGGGACGCGGGCAGTGGACCAGGACAAATGGCAAGAATATCAGAGTTGAACTTATTTTAGTTTGAGTGCCGTCGTGTTTTTAGAATGCCGTTTCATGCATGAGATGCTGCAAGAGACATGAGCATTTTGGTCAGTAGCTGCGTTTCCATCCACCTATTTTTATAAGCATTTTGGATTATCGCATTAAAAAAAATGCTGGATGAATTGCCAAGATGCACATAAATTCTGAAAATGCGCATAAAAAAAACTTATCTGCACATTTGAGTAGGATACATTTTTTATCCGATAAGAAAAAATGTGCATAAACTATGATGGAAACACATTTACCGAATAAATTCCTCCATGCGCATAGAAAAAGTAATGTGACTTTGCACTATGAGACGGGATAACTTGACTAACCTGCGGACCGATCTCGTTCACAGCATCTATAAGTTATGGTCGTTCTGAAAAGCCTGAGTAAAGTCTGTCGTCAAAGTATTTCTGTATAATTGTCTTACATGTTCCCAAACAGCAGCATCCTCATCTGAAAGTAATAACCGTATTTATTGTCTCGTCTGCTCGCTCTTAGGTGCAAGTAAATTATGTCATATATGAAAATTATTATATCTCCTATATTCTTAGTGATATTTAGTGCCACAGTTTACCAGGAAGTGACGATTTTATTCTATTTGACTCATTGGATGGAAACGGTGCTTTATTCGCATATGTTTTATGCAATATTCCAGTTTTGCGTATAAGTTTAATTCGAATATTTGGATGGAAACAGCTAGGGATGTATCAGAACTCATAAGTATTACAGTGACAACAAAACATGAAGGCTTGTATCATAAGAGTTTCAAAACTCTGCTCTTCTCGGTCACATCCTTGTCTTTATTTTTCATAGTGCCTGGGCATAATTTCATTGGCTTCTGTGGCAGATGTAGCCTAAATTATCAACATGATCAAAACTTTGCAGAAAAACCTGTTGGACAAACTCTACTACATGCCTTATGTCATCTGATAGTTTATACTTTTTTAGCAAGTAAAAGGCCTTTTAACAATTTTATAAGCATCTCCCTTCAGGTCATGGTTTTGTGAACTTTTTTCCTGGGTTTTATAATATATAGTTATATTAACAAATTTTTAGCCTTTGCAAATTGTAATTGCACTAAGCCTAGGCCCATTCTCAAAACCAATGCAAAAACTGCCAAATGGCGAGTAACGTTTCATAACCTGCCAATGCCAATTTTACAAAAATAAAACATTTGAATTTCAAATACATTTTATTAAAATAAAATGTAAGGCTTAGTGCAATTACAATACAATTTTATTAAAATAAAATGTAATTGAAAAAGCATGAATTTCTTTTTCCCAAATTCACGGAATTTACATGGGTCACATTTCTCAGGTCGGAAAATTGCATCTTTGGCTTTTTGATATCAAGGTGGTAAAGTGTATCTTTAGTGCTTATAGGTGTGTTGCAACTTACTTTCTCAGTTTGTCTGCAGATGCAGGTGGAGCAGAATGGGAAGAGGGGGAAAGGCTGCGGCTAACAGCAGGTGAGTGGGAGGGGCTTTGACTGACGCTCCCGCCCCTCCTGTATGCTGAGCTGCGGCTCCGACGCCGGTAACGATCACCCGAATGAGAACGCGAGCGAGACCTGAGGGAGAGAGTGATTCTTTCGATTGATTTCACTAAAGAAACCCTTATTTTTCTTTTTAAAATCAAGGTATCTGCAAGGGTTTGGGTATCTTTAGCAAGATCTCTTGCCTGGTTCGTCTGCGGCCTGTGTACCGTCTCCCCCTGTCCCGGTCTCTGTCTCTTTCACGGTTTCTGTCTCTACCCCGATCTGTGGAATGAGACCTAGTCCTGTCGTATCGTCTCCTCGAACCAACTCCTCCACTGCGCTGTCGTGAACGGGAGTCAGACCGCCGGCGAGAGCGAGATCGAGACCTGGTGTAACGGCTGTCCCGGTCCCTGCCCCCACGAGAACGACGACTCCGGCGGGAACGTGAGGATGAGCGTGAGGACCGATGCGAAGAGGAGTGGGAGGAAAAGGATGAGTGGCTGGAGGAAGATCGTCTTCGGCTGAAAGAAAAACAATTTGCCATGTTAATACGAGCAACTTAAAAAAAAAAAAAGAAAAAAAAAAAACTATTAAATCACAAAACAGGCCAAAGAGGTTCCAGGTAATTATCCCATACCGTTTTAACCCTGAATATGCCACAAACAAAATTTATCAACAGGCTAAATAGGCAACTCAGACAATGGTTTGGTTGGTCTCTCAACTATTTCATGCTATGTGCTATCACTGCTGAACACGCTTATGAATAAATGAAGAAAAAAGCCACTAAGGAGCCATAAATTAGAAAGGGGAAGTTACCGACCGGGAGCCCCTGCTATGACCTGCGGTGTTGGAGGAGGGGTGGCTTGACACCGTTGTAGGTGGGGCTTGTGCAGCTGATGCTGCCTCATCATCACTGCCCCCGAAGCTGGTGATGAAAGTGATCTTATCATTGCCTGGGGTTCGAGAACGAGAGCGTGACTCTGAACTTGAGTCTGACTCTGGCCTGGGACAAATAAAAGAGAGAAAACAGTAGCAAGAAACATTATTATTTATACATGATGTACACTACTGTTCAAAAATTTGGGGCCGTAACTTCAACCTTCAGTATAGAGGTCTGCTACCCCACCCGAGCCCGACAGGTCCCAAAATACTTTCGGGTTGGGTTAATGTTTAGTGAATAGCTTCATTAAAAACTTTTTCATATTTCGCTCCCAAACTCTGGAATAGCCTTCCTGATAACGTTCGGGGTTCACACTCTCTCTGTTTAAATCTAGATTAAGACATCTCTTTAGCCAAGCATTCATATAATGCATCTCATAATGCTTCTTGTACTGCAGTTATATCTGATCAAACGCACATTATTATGCTTTAGCTTGGGCTGAAAAACAGCTACGCTAATTATGTCTCTATTTGTTTCTCTGTTTCTGCCACAGGATGTAATTACACAAGCCTCAGTCTGGATCAAACCCTTAAATGATCTGAGATGACCAAACAACTGAGAAGAGATGATGCCAACCCTTAAGGGGATCGCACACCGGATGCGAAGTGCAGCGCCGCGTCTAGGACAACTCGAGGTATCGCACACCAGACACGCACATTCTAGACTAATAAATTACCTGAAGTGTGTTGTAACGGTTGTGTCCTGGTATATCCAGTAAGTAGCAACCGACGACAAAGGCCTATCCTGTAATATTTTGTGTATGTAAAAATATCTCAAGATAAATATAAAAGCGGATTAAAGCAATATACATTTAACAAATTCAAGCATTTACATTTTATATATTGTAATAACTGTGTACAGTGATACAGCAGCATCTGTGGTATGGTGAAAAAACAATTGATAAAATATATGACATTATTTAATATACACGCAGTGTGCGGTGCATTCATGGCGTGTCTGGCTGGTGCAGCACGCTAGGCCAACAGACTTGACGCGCTGTGCATTCACCCATAGAAAACAATGTGTTCGAATTTTAAAGACATGGCGCGACGCGGCGCTTCGCATCGGTGTGCGACCCCCTTTAGAGGAAGCCAACCCTCAGACAGTATACATATATTACATATATATATATATATATATAAATCTATTGTAGATACTTAGTTTTCTGTAAATCCGCTTTGCAATGATTGTATCGTAAAAAGCGCTATTCAAGATTGTTTGTATTGAATTGAGGGGCGGGCTCAGGTCGGGCTTGTAGCTAAACTAAACTATATGCAGAGGCTATGCTGCTTTCATAGACGCATTATACATTCGTACACATTATTGCACACAAATATCAGAGATCGCGCAGCGGACACACAGCACAGAATCTTAAATAGCTTCGATAGGCTGACTCGCAACGTTATATTTATCTTCAATGAGTGGGTAAAGTCACTGTTTTTGAAGTAACTAAGCCTCATTACTTGTAGAGAGAGACGCGCAGATGCAGGTTCACACACACAACTTTCATCCCTCTCTCTCTCTCTCTTGCCAATTTAAATAAATTATATAATTAATTAATTCAAATAAATGCAATCTTTCCGCACTACATCTCTGCGTCTAATTTAAAGCAGGCCGAAAGCTAACGAGCCTAAACTGATAAAAATTACCATAATTTGCACGTTGGAAGAATTATCATCTTGTCGTATACAACCAGTCAAAAACTCAGCAGAATTTATGTGACCGCTGCACCTGATGTTCATAAACTTTCATAACTGGTAAGTGTTTTTTCTTTTGCCTTGTGAAACTGGCCGAGCCTTGATGAATCGGTTTCTTTACATGTAGCCTATTTGTTTACTGACCTTTGCATGCAATCGTAAAATACAACATTAAAAAACAAAACAAAAAAACAACACCATTTAACAGTGCCGGTCGGGTCAATTTATTTAGACAAAATAATGTTGACTTTTCAATATTTGCCATTTATTGGTTATCAGCAATATGAAAATCAGTTTAAAGATATTGGTCAGAATTGCAATATTGGGGTAACCTGAATTTTAGTGTTTAATTTGGTGCTACATAATTTATACAATCAAAATGAACGTTCAAAGTATCAATCCATGAACACTTACCGTTTGTAGGGGTCGTATGTAGGACTGTCTCTTCTGGCATAACTGTTTTTGAAATGTACATATTAAATTCAAATTTCAATTAATCAATCAAAATAATCAGCAACATATCTAAATGGTGCACAAAAAAAAAGAAACTAATAAAACATTGCTTATCTGTGAAACTTTGTAGCTGATTTTGTATGGGCTGTTACCTGGGTGGGCTGATCTGTCTGCCTTTCATATACTTCTCTCTAAACTCTCGTCGCTGTCTGCGAGACCGCCGGCCCTGATGGAAACAGAACAACATTATTATTACAAATACTAATAATCAAGCACAAACATTATAAATGGGGGGGTTAATAAGATTCTGCCCATACAGAGTACATGGCCTTCTCTGCCTCCAGTGCTTTTGCATGTTTAATGGCCTCCACTTCCTCCTTGTCCTTCCTCAACATCCTGCCACAAAGACAGACTGGATTTAACTACTTTTAACCATTTTAAATATCACGATTGTAGAAAAAGTACAAGCTCATTACAGTGCATTCATTTAGATCTTGTCCAAATACACTCAAGCGGTGAATTTTGGTTAAAAAATGAGCGAACTAACCATACAAAGTCCTCTTCTACCATGCCGTAAGTGGTGGCCATCTTGTTAATCTCCGTCACCTGCTCTGGATTCAGTTCATCTACATCCACCTCAACATCTACAAATTGAGAACGCATTCACACAGACATTGTAAGAGGATCTATATTCAAGTAAATCACATTTCTAAAGTGTTTTTACATGATAAAAATGAGTTATCCTAAAAGGAAGTGTTCAGAGTTTGAAGAAACGCACCGATGTCAGGGATGACTTCGTCTTCCTCAGACTCGCTGTTTTCTGAGTCATCCTCATTTTCCTTCTCCATCTGTTCATCTGGTTCGGTCACTGTGCTATCTTCATATGTATAACCAATCTGAGCTTTCTTCTCAGAGAGTCTAACAGTGAAAAAAATGATAATGTGATCCTTCTTACAGAATGTACTTTTAGCCACAATATGTTTTAAGTACCGATGCACAAGTTCATACTTTTTCTTTTCATCCTCATTTGGTTTTTGTAGGCCACCGTAGAGTTCATCCACATAGATCTGGTACAAGCACTGCTCTTCAGAGACTACAACATGAAAATAATGTTTTTTTGAGGATTCCTCCAAATTCATCAATAACATTATAAGGGTCACAATTGAAATTTTAAAATTGAAATCAAAATAAACTCACTGTTCGCAAAGTCATTCTGCACCAGACCTCTATAGCGCTCATAATTGCTCTTCCTCTCTTCTGATTCCTGCTCTGGGGTGCTGTGACAGAAACAATGAACTTAATCAAAAATGACAAAGCAGAAACCACTTCAGCATTATTTTATCAAAATGTATTTAACCCCTGGAGGGTCTTCAGTCATTTTGAACTCAGGGTTCCCACTCAAAGTCAAATTCCCTGACTTTTACTGACTAAAAAGCTGAATTTCCATGACCTATAATGAATGTAAAAACAGGCCGCTGGTGTGCTGAGCACTGTTTTTTTGCTTTTTCCGTTAAATGCTCTTTGATATTTACTATACTTTTTTTTTTAACTCCGTCTTTGAAGAGGTCATTTTGTAGCCTTAGTTAACCGGTACAGCCTGGTGACTGCATTTGACTTCGTGATTGCCAGTTGACGAGCGGGAAGGGAATAAAATGGCACTGGAAAAATAGCCCAGGGCTCAATGCTAAGGGTTTTTTCAGTGGTTAAAGTTATTACTTGCCCTGTTAATATTTTCACTAGCCTTGCCACAAAAAAAAAAAAAGTTGCTGTAATCAATTTAGATTTTTGATTATAATAAATAATCTTATGACACCAATATTTTAGATACCAATAAATTTTACAATTCTCGATTTCAATGTTAATACCACAAAAAAAACTAGCCTAACTAATATAAAGTTCAAACATTATTAAAGATGAGTGACAGCCAGTAAATAAGAACTATATATATATAATATATAAGTAATAGCAAAATTAAATATATAGCACAAAGATAAAAAAATTTTGTTAGGTGTTTCAGGTACAGAAATTGAATAATTAGATATAAAATAACTTTTGTATATTCTTCACTCTGTGTTGCACCTTGATTTTTGATTGCTATTTGAAATTAGTGGCAAGGCAACCACTGCATTTTAATCATGAATCAATAAAAATAAATAAAAAAACGTGCAATTTTTGAATTATATTAGACTGCATAGTTAGTAATAAAATCTGAAGCAAAAACAGAATGGTGTGACTAACTTTTGAATGGTGTGAAATAGGGCTGAAACGATTCCTCGAGTAACTCGAATACAAAAAATCATTGAGGCAAATTATGTGCCTCGAAGAATCGTTTTGTTATTTACTAGGGATGCACTGAAATTTTCGGCAACCGTAAATATATTCTGTGCCACACCACCCAGCAGTGTTCTTCTGGTTACTCTCCCTTAAGCCCGGCTCACACGGTGCGATTTTGGCCACGATTTGGTCGTCTGAGACAAATTTAGAAAATCCTAAAAGATTCCTATAATCCTAGGCTAAAATCTGTCGTCTTTGATTGCTGGTTTGAAATGTTCACAGACAGCCGATTTGCTTCTAAAATTGCTGCGTATCCGGTAAAACATAAAACATGTGACAACAGAATAAGTGAACAACACGATGGGTTAAACAGATTAAACTATTAACGAGCCCGAAACAAATAAAGAGAACAGTAGAAGTGAAATATGGCATTACTTTGCATACAAAACAGATGATAAAGGTGAACGAACTGACCACAGGAGGCAACACATCAAATCTGGCTAAGCATTTGTCGCTTGCTCATCCTGATCTTTTCCGCGAATTAGAGATCGACAGATTAGCAAGTGCATCATAAATTAATAATTTTAAGTTTTAAACACTAAAGCTCAACATGTGACGCTAGAACCAGTGATGTTTTGGTCACATAATATTTGCACTTGTCATTTCAAACAATCAAATATTAATTTTATTTGAATTAAACAACAGTCTTGCTATATTCATTTTAGTATCAACATGAAGGGAATGTTTCTGCCACATTGCTGACCGCTAACATGAAGCAGCCGAGAGAGAGAGAGCTTTATATTTAAAGCTTTTTCTTTGCCTATCCGAGTCTGAAATCTGAAAACAATCTGAGGGAGAGAGAAATAATAATGTGATTTTGAATAATACTTTGACTTAGGGGTGTGCGATTTGACAATTTTTGATCGTGGACGATAAAAATGTCTCCACGTTCTGGCGCCGCCGTCTGTATGTAGCCTAACATTACTGTATAACGTCACATCCATTCAGTGTTAACTCAGTGGTAGAGTTACTCTCATGGGACACTGCACTTATTCACAATCACAAAAGTACATTATTTGCGTGTTTTAAATCCCTTCCGGTTAAACGTTTCATTCATTCATTCTATGGGACTGACTCCCTTTTGGAGCCAACCACTAGCGGCCAGTCGATTGAACTGCGTTA
>CM049809.1:13847396-13905865 GCA_027422405.1 Ptychobarbus kaznakovi
AAACTTTTGTTTTTTTTTATCTGTTTTGTTTTACAATGTCTGTCAGCATGCCATAGCAGAATTTAATCACTTAACTAGGCACTTTTTTGAATCTGACATAATAGTGATTTGATGATTTGCTGTTGTCATTTAAATAATTTAGGGCAAGCATTTAAATAATCCAGTGAATGCACTTAAAGAATGCAGAATCGAATCGTTTAATCGAATCGAAACTAATTTTTATTGTGAATTTTATCTTAATGATCATCTATCTATCTATCTATCGATCTATCTATCTATCTATTGATCTATCTAAAATCTATGAATCTATTAATCGAATCTATCTATCTATCTATAAATTCAGCATCTATTATCTAATCTATATATCTCCTCTCTCTATCTATCTATCTATTATCTATCTATCTATCTATCTATCTATCTATCTATCTATCTATCTATCTATCTATCTATCTATCTATCTATCTATCTTCTATCTATCTATCTATCTATCTATCTATCTATCTATCTATCTATCTATCTATCTATCTATCTATCTATCTATCTGCAGAGCAGAAATGTCCATTAAAATACAGAAAGAAATGTGTACTTTATGTAAATATTACAAATAATACTGCTTCAGTTGCTTTAGCTAAAGGTGTGCCCTACAAAGAGTATAAAGAGAATGAGCACCAATTTTTGCAGATTTATAATGTGATTTTAATTGCACAGGATGCAAATCTCCCTGAGAAAGATCAATACAGATTCTATTTTAATATGAGTAAAATACTCTCGAAACATCAGCAGCAGTACATTTATAGCACATTGAAGCCAGAGATGTATGCCACTGAGCTTAAAGTACTTAATATGTCCCATCATCACAGTAGTCATAAATAATGGAGGAAAATGCCAGGAAGCTTGTTTGCCATCGTACGTCAGTGACAAGTTCAGTGGGTGTCATGGTTGTGTTTTAAAAACCAAGAATAAAGTACAGGGTCTGGCAGAATATCTTGCAGGAGGAAAATAGATTCAGAAAGTAGACTATCCTTTCATGCTACAGGACTGTGATGACTCTCATCCTTAATATAAAGAGTGATATAAAAAGTGACTTTGAAATGCACTTTTTTTCAAAACAGACATTCTGTTGAGTGCTGTAAGCTTTAAAAGTATTATTATGTTTGATGTAGCAAGACAGCAAGCTTATTCACTTGCGACTGTCAGACACTGAATATTTATTCTAGAGTACATGATTTGTCCTTTTAACATTTACTGTGGGTAAAAAGGTGAGGGATTGCACTAGTTTCAAATGTGATGTTATGATTAAACCAGAGAAAAAGCAGAGATTCAAAAATAGCAGTTTATCTATTTTTTTTTCAGTAAGCCATATGGCCAACCATGCAGCAGGGTAACTTAGGGACATGTCTCCTCCACTATTCTAGGTTTATAAGCCCAACCCCCTGCAAAATATTCATTATGTAAAGAGTTTAATGTTAAGAGTGCAAAGTACTTTTAGCTGGTGACGTAAAAAGACCAAGCAAAAGACAAACAAGTATGTTTGTAATCCACATGCAATAAGTGGGAATCTTAGCAATTATTTACCAATCCCTGCCTTTCAGCAAAACAGATAAATGGATGAATGAGCAAATTAGTCATAGGCAGATGTGTCTGGCAGGTAATTACAGACAAATAGTATCAACATCTTGGAGAGTCCAGGCAAATACAAAAATGCAACACTTTTTGTTGAAGTTTAAGGAGTTTAAGTTGTTGAAACAGTATAAGAAAAGCTAAAAAACATATTTGGAAGTCTATTTAGTATTGAAATCCGTTTCCGCCACTGAGTAAAAAAAAAAAAAAAAACAAAAATTATTGCGAGTTTCTATCTCACAATTCTGACTTTTTTACAGAGTTGTGAGATATAAACTCGCAATTGTGAGTTATACAGTCAGAATTGTGATTTGTAAAGTCACAATTGCGAGATAAAAACTCGCAATTCTGACTTTTTTTCTCTAACAAAATTTTGATATAAACTTGCAATTGCGAGTTAAAACGTCAGAATTCCGAAGTCAGTTCTGACATTATTTCTCAGAATTGTGAATTTATATCTTGCAATTGTGAGTTTGTATCACGCAATTATGAGAAAAAAAGTCAGAATTGTGAAATAAAGATTCGCAATTACCTTTTTAATTTTTTTATTCAGTGGCTGAAATGGACTTCCATAATTTTGTTATAAAAAGTACACAGGCATTTTGTCAAGAGAAGTTAATTGGCTTAATTATGTTCAGTACACACTGATTTACTCACTATGACCAGTTTTGGCAGGCTCATCTAAGTATGACAGATGACAACCTAAATTGAAGTTTAATACTTAGCTCAGATCTCCAAGGTAAGTCTGAATATCCTTATGTTTAGCAGGCTTTTATTTGCTAGGCAAGGGGATATTTACAAAGTGATTAGTAGAAATATTTGAAGGTTTAGATACAGGTAAGATGTTATGTTTCAAGACAGGTTATATGTTTTACTAAATTTGCATTGCATATTGCATATGTTGTATATGCTTTTAGAGTACTATATGTTTAGAGAGTAAATTAATTTGTATGAGAGAGTGATTTTAGTCCAATTCTCACCATTCTAAAAAGTTTAAAACCATTTTGCTGTTAATTTTTAGTATATTTTATGCTTTGACTGACATTACACTCACATTTTATGCTGTGTATCTACTGTCCAGATATGATTCTTGAAATAAATGTGTTTCTTTCACTGTCACAGCTGCATGGTAGAGGTCAAGGATATTAGGTATCAGAAGGTATCTGAAACCGTGAAAATGACATTTTCACTCCTGGTGCGACTTTTCCTTCTTGGTTCCCAAATATTCCCAAACTAATTACTGGAGAGCAGTCTGCAGTGATCCCTCCCCACTATCTGCTGTGACACAGCTGCAGGTTAATCAAGGCCTTTCAGACTAATTATGGGAATTGTCTAGAGGAAAATGTGATTAAACTTGCTTCACATTTCCTATCTGCAAATGCAAGACAAACAAAGTATGACAACGTAAGAGCATTGTCCGTGTAGAATGTAAACTTATAGGCGATGGAAACGTTTGAATTCAAACAGGACTTTCATGAATGAATAATAGATTTAGGGCCATATTCACTAACATATTTTGGCATTAAAAAACTACTGTCAGGATTTAGTAAAGACATGGACTGAACAATTAGCAATGAAAATGTGTGGACAGTTATTTTTGTGGATGACGTTATTGCATATGCATGGGTTTTCCTTTCATAGGTCAAATTTATGGGATGAGAGTATTTAAATAACTCATGCAATGGCATTTGCACCATTATTTAACACACAAAAAAGCATGTCTTAACCTTTTGTGCTTGACATGGCTTGTGTTCTTTAATTTGCACATTATCAGTATCATGTAGAACTTTCCACTCCCATCTTTATTGCATTCTCACGCTAATTTGCACTGTTTAGTAAATGTGGCCCTAAATAAGTTAGACAAATGTCTAGTTGGAGAATGACATTAATGAAGGTTATGGTATACCAGTAACTTGACTTTGCATTTATCAATCAGTCGTAATGAACTGGGATTGACAGTTTATCTGCAGGTCACATGATTTCATTGCATAGTGTCTGTGCACAATGTGTACATAGCAGACTGAATAATTAACATAACATTAAATTAATCTCAATCAGTCTTTCATCTTTAAAAAAATAGAATGCAAAATTAATTCTAAATGTATAATTCTAAATATGGATGAGCACAGTATGGTGCTATGCAATAAATGTAAATGAGTTTCTAAGCACATTACACAGGAATAAATATGTCACTGATTAAATGAGTGATATTTTAAGGTCATATCCAGAAGGCATATTTTTCACGGACAAGATTAACTTATAATGAGAACCGTAGGCATGTAATTGAAAGAAAATCCTATTGAATGCCTTGACTAACACAAGGTGTGAAGAGGATGAATGCGTGCCTCTGTGTATCTCAGAATCTAATCAAAGACACATCTAGGGACCACAAAAATGTGTAGTTCTATTTTGTAATTGTTCGTTTCGATGGGCTTTATTTTGGGTGATGAATCACTGCTTTCCTAAGTGAGATGGAGTGCAAGGATGAAATGTAATGAATTTGTGCCTAATGATTAAAGCGTCACATTTTATTAGTGCTGACCTATTAAAATACTCAACATTTTGCAGTTTATATTTACACCACTTGGCACCTTTAAAGTTAATTCAGGGAAAATTGTCAAGAAGTTGTTTTCTTTCATAACTGGTAAGTTCAATTATATTCAGAATTTGTATTTTATTTAATTATGTACTTTTTTATATACAGTATATTGAGAACATGCAAGCTGATTTTCAAAATGTAGCTTATCAATAAATTAACATATCAATGAAATTGGAAATATTGATTGATTGGCCTCATACACCGATGCTTGATTTCCACTGTGGCCAGTCCTCAGATCACACAGGCTTTGTTCTTGGACCAATCGATCTTTCTTCAGCCCTCTCTGTTTCCCCCACAATTACCATCTGAATTCCGCTACAAATCTCTGAACAGGGAGCAATGAATTACGTGCTCATTTGGAACAATCTAATGTGCTGACTAGCCAGCTAAACTCATTACTTGCCAAGCGCAGTTCTTCAATGGATCAGGAAGCCTCTGACTCTGGCCAGGATGAGAGGAGGGCAGAATACTTCATTACTCCATTATGGCAATACATGAGATGCTATGCAAAATCAAAGGCTTTACATAATTATTTTACAGAATACCAAATAATATTACAACCAAATGGCACAATCTGTGTGTTATCCTAGATCTTGTGTATTTTGTTAGTAAACACATTCTGTTAAAATGTATTTAACAAGAAACAACAATTTAACTGAATCTTTAAAATACAAAATTAAAAGTAACTATTTTGCTTCAGAAGGCTCAGAATATAGTTCATGAGTCATATGGCCAATTTTATGATTCTGTTATGGTGTTTTTCTTTTGTTCAGATCTTAGCAGCTGTAGAAAAGAACTGCATGAATATTCTTCTTTTTTTGTGTGTTCCATGGAATAAATAACCATGCATAAACACGGCATGATGATAAGTAAATGACAGGTGAACCATTCCTAGGACAATTGGCTCATTATGCATATTTGTGTGTGCATTTTCTCATATGTGCACTGTACAAAAACAATGCTTAAGAAAGAAAGCTCACAATGGATGCTCATCGTGAATAAATGAAAGATAACATGGATGATAAACATAGCAAGGAGGACACACTGTATAGTATGTAATGAATGTTTGAAGGAGAAAGTTAATCAATCACAAAAAACACATAGGCCTAAATAGAAGCATTCTTACATCGCAATAAAAAACCATAAGTAATGCATCTTTTTTCCCTCTCTCTTAAACACTAGAATATTGTGAAATTTCCCCTTCACCATTCAGATACAACATTTCCCTGAATGATTTACATGCATACAAACTGATCACCAGGATGACTCGAGAAACCTGAACTGATCTATAAAAGTCATATTTGTGCTCCATACTGAGATATTGTTGTGTGAGAGTGTGAATAACTTGTAGGCTACAATTCTCATGTTGACATAGAGAAACAGTGCGGCAGAGTGACTTATCGCCTCAGGCTCTTCTCAAATGAAAATGTTTTCCACACACAGGCAGCAAGGCGACTACATATCAGTCGAGGCTTTGCATGGAATTCAAGACAGTGATCATGTTCCTCTCAATAACTCATGCTCACTCATGTGAATGCTCTTAATACTGAGCCTTGTAATAACTGTAAGCATAAGCAAACACTATGCAAAGTATTTAGTTCATAAAATGCTTTAAAAGGATATCAATATTTCCACTGGGTGTATTTTCTAGATGGCAGAGGCTCTAGATTCCTGTGAAATAATTTGAATTATATTCCAATGCATAACCTTGAGGAAAGATGAAACTACTTTTTTGTTTTTTATTTATTTTGATAAAAATAACATTAGTACGTTTTATTTAGTGGGGTCAATACTGCATTTCATGGACATCATGAGTAAATGGCCTTATGACACCTTTTTCAGGTTCTTTTTGCAAGCCTGTTTCTGGAGGCATACCGACAGCACAGCTGATGTCTCCCTTATCTGACCCATCTATTTAAAGTCTTGGAATCTCTACTAACAAGCTGATGGATTTAATTGGTTTTGTCTGATTTGGAAGAGTTTGAAAAGGTATGTGCTTCCAGTAACAGGCTGAAAAACACTGCTTCAGAAATAGCTGTCTTAATAATTGGAGTCGTGCGGAATTGAAAAATCTATAGTATAGCATCTCAATTTATTGTTTGGACTCTGGGTTTTTGTTTTCAAGCTAATCTTTAAATGAGCTGTATGATCATTTTGCAGCTTTGTACTAAGAGTTTTGAAAATGAGCTTGACAAATTACCAACGCAATTATAAAGGGTCTCTTAACCCTTGTACTGGGATGCAGCTGTTTCTGCATGAATATAAAAACAGTTGGAGACTGTAAATATTCATACTTTAGGAATTTTAATTCCTACTTTAGGCCAGATACTATCCCTTAAGACATTTAAACATCTGTGTATTCATGGTGCCAGCCCACTTCTCTGAAACAAGTCTTTTGAAATGATCTATTACCCACTTGGTTAACAACCTTAACTATTTCTGTGTGAAAAAGTACATTTAAGTACCATTCAATACAGAAGAGTTAAGCAGTTAAGGCATTTTTTCATCAGGTAATTGCTTGAGTTTAAGCAATTATCTTTGATATTGTCAAACTGAAATGTTTAGTGTATGGTGGTAGGAAGTGTACTGACTAATAGCGATGCTTGATTCTTCAACCAATCGTTCTGTCAAAGTTTTCAGAGGATTACAAAGAAAAATAATAATTGAGTTGATATTGGATACAGGGTATGTGCATGCTGGTTTTAAAATGCCATACAAATAGCATTTATTTCAGTATCAGTACCGTAAAACTGTTTAAAGATAAAAAAGTAATTTATCTCATGCATATTATTTACCATTTCTAAAAATAGACACCAGGGCTGGGTGGAGGTGGAGCTCTAGAACTCAAGTTAAGAAAGGACGGACCAAGCTTGAGGACCAAGCTCTGGCACTAGAAAGCCTATAGGACTATTTGAGATTGGGTTGACTTGAGTAAGAGAGTTTTTTGCAGTTCAAGAGCTCTCTCTCTCTCTCTCTCTCCTCTCTCTCTCTCTCTCTCCAAATTCAAATTCAAATAAGCTTTATTAGCACGACTGCGTAACACAATGTTGCCAAAGCATTAACAAATATATACAACAACAACAACATAAATAATAAATAAATAAAAAAATAAAAAAATAATAAATAAATTCCATCTAAATAAATTAAAAGATAAAGTCAGTTAATAATGTTTAACATTTAACTTTGTGAATGGTTAATACATATTTAGCAGCTAGTGCAGCTGTGTTATCATCTTCTCCGAGTAAGAAGGCATTTTCTCAGAATCACTGCCTTCAGTAAATGATGGGATCAGGGCTTCAAATCTGGGGAGAAATGTTTCCCTCACATTGAGATATTTGGGACAAATCATCAGAAAGTGTTTCACGTCCTCTATTTGCTGTAGATCACTGTGTCTACAGATCCTCTGCTCTTGCTCTGTCCATGTTTGTCTATGTCTTCCTCTCTCTATTTCTAAATCATGGTCACTTAATCTGTATTTGGAGAGGATTTGTCTTTCTTTAAATAGTTTAATCAATAAATAATTGGCAAATTGTGTGGTTCTGTTTAGGGTTGAGTAGTATTGGAGTTTATTTTGAAGGTCAAAGTGTATTTTTAGAGATTCATCATGAGTGTCTTTTAGATTTTTGTCAATTTCTTTAATAATGGTTTTGGGGTTGAATCTGTAGTCAGTGAGGAGCTGGGTTTTATGGACGAGCTGATGGCGAGCGTGTTTAGAGGATGAGATTTTGCTGAGGTTTCATTGGCGAGGAGGGCTTTATATTGGACTGAATCAGGATCAGATTGATGGAGGTGATGCCAGAACTGAACACATCTCTTCTGGATCTCAATCTTCAGTGAGTATAAGCCTAATTCAGCTCTGCAGGCATCATTGGACGTTCATCTATGGACCCCTAAAATGTTTTTGATAATTTCTAGTTTTTCTACTTAAGTTTTATCCCAATTTTTTTTATTTTAAAATATTACATATTTTTAATACGACTGACTTTATATTTAATGTGAATTTTACAATTTATAATTGTAAGTTAGGCTACTTATCATAACACTTTCATTGTTCAGAAAGAGAGCAAAGAACATTTACATTATCAAAGAACATTTTCACTGATAGTCTCAGAGAGTTCAAGCACTCTGAAAAACTCTCATTAAAATCACTGAAACTGTTTACACAGTGAAATTAATATCTTACTTACAGATTCAAAAACTCATATGCACTTTGTTGTTTCTAACGAGAGAATTCGCCAGAAAGAGATATTCAGTCTGCTGCAAGCGAGTAAAAAAAACACCGGCATTTTAGCGGTGACTCATCTGAATGTCTGTGATTGGTCATTGCATTCATAAACTCAACAGCATCGTGTGTGATTGGTTATAATGCGCAATGCTGTATAAACGGCTCAGCGCCAGACAGCGAACACAGATTTGAATTTAGCAGCTGAAGATATGACGCGCTGAACTATTTAATCACGCTGGCGTGACTGTATCAAATATAGAAAAAAATATTCGACTATTTTTTGTCTTTTGAAAGCTGTATTCAAAATCCACTTGGCTCAAAATATCTGAGGGGGCACGTGCCTCACCTTGAATGGACATGACGCCTCTGAATGCCGGTGACTACAGCAAATGTTTGTATGATTTTTGCTTCATTCAACATTACATTCATTACCCATTTAGTTCTATTCAATAGCGGTACCCCCCCCCCCCCTATTTTTCTCAAATTAACCACAACATATTATATTTTCAGAATGACCATTTTTTTTCTCAAACATAGTCTGAGAAAATGCCCCAACCAGGGGTTAAACGCCCCCAAGGGCAATTACTGTAGTTATTCTGTTCTGAACATCAAATTCTTTGTTTTTCCATAAAATATATTCCAACTAGTTGGTTGGATAAAAATATTTGGATTTTATATTTAAAAATTACCTCAATTTAGCATCAGGTAGCTAGTTAGCTAGCCAGTTAGCATCAGCTAACAAAATGTTTCAAATAGGCTATTCTAATTTTGTAATTCATAATTATAGATTATATTTTTTTATTTTAAGCAAAAACTGTCTGCACTCTGATTTTGCTGTAAATGTTTAAAGCAAATTGCTTTGTCAGACTGGGGGGCAATTTTACCCCACCCCACCCACCGTAAAAACGACCCCTTGGTACAAATATTTTTTTGTTAATCTAAAAACATGAAAACTGGATATTTTTCATACTTTGTTTATAATTTATATCAGTGTCACTAAAACTAGGATAACTTTTCAGAACACATTTAACTTCTGTTTCACAGGAGGAAAAAAATGTCTCAGTCCTTAAGGGGGTCGTTTCCCTCACTCTACCCTACCCTTTAGCAATTCTGTGGCCACCTTTAGCCATAAGCAAAATGCTGTACAATCATTTTCTTGAGCGGAAATACATCAGAATTCTCGTTGCTTAGAGCCAATTATTTCTACCTTGGTAGGTCATAAGGTCTTTGCCCATCCCAAACGATTTCCTGTGATAAAGATTTCATCTTTTGATAAGCCAGTTCACAGCATCGTTTGCACAGCACTCTTCCATTATTTATTTTTTATTTTGATGCGTCAATCTGTTAAGTTACTTAGTATAATAAATTATGATTCGCACTCACAAGAACATTCTTTTTTTTGTTTTATTTAACATTCATCTTTTGATAAGCCAGTAATAGACCAGAGGTTTGGATTGATGACATCCATGTAATTGTATAATGGATAATCCCTGCACATCCTGGGTGCAAATTACATTGGGGTTTGGTGGGTCATCCCCTCACAGATGCAAATCAGGTTGTATATGCTGCAGAAGTCCATTTTTGTAAAGATTGTTGTCCCTATCAGGATCTTGAGGGAAGGAGGAACCAGAGGGCCAACAGTCATGGAATTATGTTGTAGAACTCTTTCAAGTCCAAGGATGAGTATGTGTTCAACATGCCTAGTACCCATCTAAAAAAAAAAGTCACAGATTAGTATGATGAGTAATAAGTCCTTTTCCCAGAGGCTGACCCTGAGCAGATGGAGAGACTGAGGTGCAAGGTATGGTTGAGAGGTGGAGCCTGCACTAGAGGGACCCAAAGATGAATCTGTCTGCCAATTCTGAGTCAATGACTGCTTCTACATTGAAGGAGAGAGTATTGGTGGTTATCGTCAAGACTGTGCTGAGAAAAGAGTGAGTTCTAGGAGTACAGATGACTGAAATCTCCAGCAAGCATCAAGGTCTAAGGGCACAGTCTGGGCACAGTCCATGTTGATCCTGGAACAACATTCCAATCAACCAATCAGAATTGAGGGATAACTTAACAGGAAATGTCAATTTTAGTCTTACAACCTGGTGCTTCTACACCCTTGATATTCAATCACAATTTCCCTCTGATTTTAGGGATAAATTATGGGTAGGGATAGGGTTAGGTCAGGCGTGAGCGGAACACAGGCAGCACAGCACAGACCAATACTTCAATGAATATAAGGAAACAATGGAAGATGCAGGTGAGCAGAGGAGCACACGGGTAAACTACAAGGTGAGCAATCCATGAAAACAAACAAAAAAAACTCTCTTGGAGAACATTGAGTAGGGCACAATTCAAGAAGGAAGATGAGAAAACATCACATTCTCACTATAGTCCATGGTCATATTTGACATTGAGCTTGTGACTCATTTATATCTAGTCCATAATGAGCTAAAATGGGTTGCAGGTGTGTATGATTTGGAGGCAGGCGTGTAGAGTTGAATGAGGTGGAGAGCCCAGTGGAGCACTGGTACAAAATTTCTTGGACAGGAATGCAATACAGATCTGTGCCCAGGGATAGAGATTTAATCTGTTGTGTAAGTCTGCAATATCAAAAATATTTTTTGACTCTCTTTGATTCACAACAATGGATCCAATTTTGTGGTGCTTCAAAAGTGAGCAAGGCTCTTTCTCAAAAGGGACACCCACAGGACACATACTTGCATTCTCTCACCAACCGAGTTTAAAAGCTGCACTAGAACTTTGAAAGATAATACATACCTTATAAACAGTTTTAGTATGTTTTACCAGACCTGGAATTTTACCAGTCTGTTGATGATGTCAATGACATTTAGTTACATAGGGCCAGATTTACTAAACAGGGCAAATTAGCGCGAGAGCACAATTCCAAATCAGCGCCGATGGGCGTGGACATTTCTGTGTGTGATTTACTGACCAAGCGCAAATGAAAAAAAAAAAAAACACGTAAAGTCTAATTTCCATTATGACCACTGCAATCTACCAAGAGCAGCGCTAATTACTGCCTGCTTTAAGACATGCTTTTTTGGAGCATTAAATAATGGCACAATTACCAGTAATTTGACAAGCGCAAATATTATCAAATCACTTGGGTGATAATTTGAATACTCCCATCCCATGCATTTTGCATCTGAAAGGGAAACTCTTACAAATGCATATTCAATAAAGTGAGTTGCAAAAATAACTGTGTCCATGCCTTTTCAGTGCTAATTCTTCACTGCACATCTTTAGTAAATCCTGACAGTACTGTTTTAACGCCAAAAGACGGTTTTGTGCTGCATGGTGCAAGCTGTTAGTAAATCTGGCCCTTAGAATTGAAAAATCAGTTGTAATCTGTAGTTACTATGAAATGCTTTAAACTGAAAACAGTGACCGAGAGGAGAAAAACTGATATATACCACATCCTCTTACAAATTTCACTGCTACCCTATGAACAAAACAAAAACAGGGATTTATTAAAATGGGGATGAGTATAAGACTAAACATTGCTAGCTAGATACTGTTATTATGAATAAATAACTAAACCTTGATTTCATCTTCCAAAATGGGCAGTCCTCTTCATATATTGCTCCAAAACTTCCTTCATCCAACATATGACCAAGCGAATCAACATATGACCAAGTGAATTTTGTAGGGACAAGAATCAATATCTTCTAAAAGATAAAGTATAGCTGGCATTAAATGTCAGCAGTATCTTGCAGGATGATATCATTTAAATTTTAGATTCTTGTGTAACTCACATTAAGGAGCCCATATTAATCATATTTTATTAAGGAGCTCATATTAATTTTTACTAAAACTCTGTGCTACTATTTGCTCCACTTTTGCCCTTTGCTCTTTTTGCATCAGGAGAGAAAAGAGAATGTCTAAATAGAAGAAGACATTAAAATGGTGTTACTGCTTTACAGATATGAAGTGTGTGTGTTTGTTTTGGCGGTAAACTGACCCTCAATTCTTGTTGCCAATTTGCTATTATTTTCCAAAGACGCAAGCTCCTCTGTTGAACTAACTGGAGTTTAGAGTACATCAACACACCAGTCCGAAAGCAGATCAGGCTTGAGGTTGGAGGATGTCGACAAAGTGCCTGGAGTGGGGAGGATGTCGTTACTGCAATCAGATGTAGAGCAGCAGACTGCAGCAGGGTAGATGTTAGTGCTCCAATCAGACACAGAGCAGACTGGACCGTGGAGGTCATTAACATCGACCCCAAGCTGGCCAGTGGGGAGGACTTCTGGGTTATTGGTACAAGGATCCTGAAGATTCTGTATCTCTGCAGTTAGAATGATATGCTGTAGAGAAGATTGAATGATATCACACAAATTATTCTAGTTTTATTTAAATAACTGCCTTACAGTCCATGAACCAGTGGTGAGGACTTTTTTACATTTTTTAAATGAGTGGATTTTGGTGAAACATGGTGGACTTCAGTGCCTGCTCTCAAACTAAAGTACATAATTGTACAATACACGAGATAAACATAGGGATGCATATTTCAACAGCTAAAAATGTCATTGTCACTTTTTGGCTGAAAGAGAAAAAGGAAAAAAATATTTGAATGAAATGAAAATAAATTTTATGCGAGAATGTGATCTGTTAAGCATCTTACGTAACAGATAGTCTTGTAAAGTATATCGTTGAAAAAAAAATTTCAGGTAGTGACCAAAAAATACCAAGTACATGTAAACCGCATACACATGTGGCTTTTGGACCATTGTGGTTTGTAGCTTCACCAAAAATGAGTAAACCATAGAGGATCACATATATTTATTTAGAGCAGTTGCTGATTCAAATGAGCCCAAACACAACATAAATAAACATGCATAGATCTTGAGATAATCCTCATAGACTGGCATTTATGCTTTGCTAAAGCTAGGGCATCCAGTATCCGATCGTGTTGCAATGATTCTGTGGAGTTTTCCAATGCCCTTTGAAAACATCAGGAAGTTCAACCTATAGAAACTGGATTTTAGGTACGTTGGATGAAATTGGCTTGGGAAAATGAGGAAACACCAGCCGTGGGCTATTTTATAGCAGGAGCATATTGGATTGGATTGATCACTAAAAATTGTGCATGTGTGGACAGAATAGTCACACTGGGTGCTTGCAGGAGAAGAGGTGACAGTCAAAAAATGAACAACATTAAGTGACTAGATGATTAACAATACTTAATTACTTAGGCAAGTAATTTGTGGCTGTGACAGTTTGCATGCATGAATGGATGGATGGCTTTATCAAAGCTAGCTGGTTTTCATGAATCCTGAGCATCACCAGGGAGGATCCTATTAATGTTTGCACTTAATCACGTGAATACTGATGGGCGCTCCCTCTTGTGTTTGGCAAATAGACAATGTTTCTCTCTTTTAAATCAACCTTCATCACTCAGATTGACAGCTTTTGCTTTTATCATTTGCCACAGAATAGAATTGCGCAACTGGAAGATCAGCACTAGAATATCTTATTTGCTTTTTTATATTCACATTTTGACATGTGCAAGTAGTTATTGTTCATGTATTTGAGTGATAATTGTATTGTAATTGTACTATTATTATTATTTTTTGTGGGAAAGAAGACAATAATAATAAAACTTTCTTCTTTCCCCCCAAAAGATGTACTTGCTTTACTTGACCTCTCATCATTTAAAACTTTTATTTTTACTTACATTATTTTAGAGCTTTACACTAATCCTTACAAAAAAATATTTTAAATAATTTAACGTAGAAATAGTACCGCAAAGTTTTTGGTCCCAAAAAGGTATTAAACTGTTATATTGACGAGAATTTTAGTATACATTTTCATTTCACCAACTTTCTATTTAATCTGACAGTGAAATCAACATTTTCCTCAGGTATATCCGATTTAAGATGTCGTTTTTCCTCTGAGGCTGGATTCAACTGTGTTATGTAATTTATGTTCTTTCTGTTGTCTTCCATTTCTCACTTTCATTCAGAAACATCAAAATAAAATGTTCAATTTCAATCTCTGGAGCAACCTGGAAATGAAGAGAGAGATAGGAAACCAAAAATATGAAAGGTACATTTATTTGTACCACAGTACAAATTAAAATGGATAAGAAATCTTGCTGAAAAAGCTTTACAGCATATACATCAGAAACTTCCTTCACAGTGTCTGACTTTGTAATGTTAGTTTTACGATTGCGGAGGTATTCACATTTTTGTATATATATTATCATTTCAGCACAGCAACACAGGAGAGGCTAGGGCTAGTCATCACATGGGGATGTATATCAAAATCCTCCTAAATTAATTTTTAATGTCACACTTTATTTTTTTGCTGTTTCATGATTTTCTATGTTTATACAAGCTACTATCTATTTTAAAAATATATCAAATATATAGTTTGACAGTAATATGAATAAGTGGTCTGTTAAATAAAAAAATCATATTTATACTGTATATTTTTTCTTGCCCATTGACTGCAGAAATAATAAATGTAACACTGGACACAAAACCAGTCATAAGGGTCAGTTTCCCAAATTGAGATTTACAGATCATCTGAAAGCCGCATTAATAAGCTTTCCATTGATTTTTTACGATAGGACAATATTTGGCCGAGATACTATTTGAATATCTGGAAACAATCTCCTTTAAAGTTGTCCAAATGAAGTTCTTAGCAATGCATATTACTAATCAAAAATTAAGTTGTGATATATGTACAGCTGGAAAATTTCAAAATATCTTCATGGAACATGATCTTTACTTAATGTTCTAATAATTTTTGGCATAAAAGAAAAATCTGTAATTTTGACACATACAATGTGTTTTTGGCTATTGCTACATATCCCAGCGACTTAAGATTGGTTTTGTGGTCCAGGGTCACAAATGGCTTTTTTTTGTCAGATTTTAAACTATGTGTATGTATAGACAATGTTTTTCAAATAGAAACCTCCCGAAGAAATATTGTAAAGAAATTAAAATGTGTGTCAACAAACCCGTTGTCCTCTGTATAGAAAATAAAAAAATATTTTCTTTGTTCTCAGTTGTGGGGCAGTTTGGTGTATTAAATAAGGTCATTTTGATTAACTACATCAATGTCTAGACAGCAAGAGACAAAAATAGAAAAGTCTTTTGAAAGTCGACAGTGAATAAAACGATGACAAAGGGTGGGAATGAACTGTCAAAGGAGTGATTTAACATTCATTATTATCATTATTATGTTCAGAAGAATAGAGTATAAAAATTATGTGTGTGACAAAATAGTAGTCATACTTGCAGGAGAAGAGGTGCACTCTATCTTCACTAACGGTGAAAAAAAGATCAACATTAAGTGACTAGATGATTAAAAATACATAATTACTTAGGCAAGTCACTTGGCAGCTACAGTTTGCATGCCTGAATGGCTGGACAGCTTTATCAAAATTTAGCTGAACATTTTTCACCAGGTACGATCCTCTCAGTGTTTGCACTTTATCATGTGAATATGATGGGTGCTCCCTCTTATGTTTGGCAAATAGTCAACGTTCCTCCCTTTTAAATCAACCTCTGTCTATCAATGTAAATGGCTGGCTAACAGCCCTGTGGATGTGAAAATTGAAGAGGGGCGTGTTTTGATTGAACATGAACATTGCAATTACAAATAACTGCATCCAAGGATTTCACTTTTGTTCTCCCCTAGAGAACATGTTTTTTGTAGAAAAATTAGAAGATTAAATTGAGATTAAAGCCTTGAAATTTAAACTGCTTATTCTTCTGCAAACAGGTTTTTTTTTGTGATGCTGTGAAATGGGTGGGAAATTAAACTTCAGAATATGTGAGAGGAATATTTTTATTGTGCTGTCTGATAGTTTCAGTTCAATATTTATTCATAATATAAGTCAAATACAAACATACATACATATATATTTCTGAAATTCACAGCCTTGTGAAATAGGTAGATGTAGTTTGTTGATTTTAGCTGGTCTTCCAAGCTGGAGTGCATTTCCTAAAAACAACTATGGTCGCAAGTTCCATCGTTACAAATAGAGTTCAATGGAACTAACAACCATAGCTAGCTAACGATGCTTTTGGGAATTGCACCCCTGGTCGGTTTGGTGTTTAGCTGGCCTACTAACTACACTAACTTCACTGACACCTAACCAGCTTTGAGAGCCCCACTAAGCACCTTGTATGCTTTTTTCCCTAAACCATAACAATTTTGAAAATGTCATTATCTTTTTTTATTAAGTTTTCTTAAGTTATCACATTATACAGTCAGCTTGTCTTGTGTTATTTTGTGAAACTAGAGCTTGAAATGTGTGGTACTGAGAGACAGAATGATTTTATTATAAATATGCCAAGACCATTGTAAATCACTATCTCTCCTCATTCCCCCTCAACAGTGTGTTGTCTTAATCTGTTTATCAACCATGAGAAGGTCTCATGGTGAACTCATCATGGGATGAGACACAAAACGGCCATAATGATCATTTTAAGAACCACAGGCAAAAAACACAAATACTCAAGATTAATAAAAATAATAAATAAATAAAAATGTCCCAGTTTATATGAAAAAAAGAAATACTGATTTATTTTTGTCTCACAAAAGGAAACAAGTTTTACAGAATTTCTTTAGCGGCTAGCATTGGATAATGAACTCATATTTTGGTCAGAAGTGATGGTTTAAAGTTAATAAAATACGGTAATGGTGGATTTGTTTTTTAAAAAACATCAGAATCACTAACTTAAATTTTAATATATATTTTAATGTGTTTTAATGTGTATTAAATTATTCACAAGTCTTTTCTATCCTTTTCATAGCTTTTCTCTTGGTTGCCCTGCTTCAATTATGTATGTTTATATAATTAATAATAATAATACTAATCAACAGTCTTCAGAATTAACAGTGTGGGTGCATGTGGCTTAAAATTAATGGCAGTGAAATTATTGCCTTAACCAATCAGGATTCAAGTTGGCGACACTGGGGCCATCTGGCAGGCGTACGATAACGTTCGCATTTTAATGTCCTTTGGTTGGATAACTGGACTAGTCAGAATATATTCCTATGGACTAAAATATATATTCCTGTAAATCAAATCAAAATCAAATCAAATCACTTTTATTGTCACATCACCACAGCACGGGCGACAAGCAGGCTATGGGGCTTTCTGATCGACTCAGTCTGCTTGTGCTGGCGGGAACAGCAGGGCAACGCTTCGACAGCGTCGCTGAAGAGGCCGGTTTTTCTGCAACACGGGAGCATTAAGGAAAACTGTACCTTCTCCTGCTCCATGTCAGAGTGGAGACCAGCTAGAGATGGCACTCCTGGACCACGAGCGTGGACTCCCCACGGCCCAGCGACTGTGCGTGTTACCTTCGTCGTCGGAGCGCGAGGTCCATTGCAGCTGCAGTCATGTAGAACCGCTAGGTTGTGACAACCTTCGTTTCAGGTCTTGCAGGGCCTTTGGCTGGTGGACCTGCAGTAACGCCATGGCAGGGGGAGGGCAGAAGCCGCCTCCCCCACAGGCTCTATAAGCACTGCCAGTTAGAACCTGAGAGGTACAAACAGACCCGTGAGGGGAGACATGGTCACCCGCAGAGTGGGTAAAGCGCTGTTTGGACACAGTTGCATGGCCACAGACCGCTCCAATGAGGGGATGCCCGTGTACCCCAAAGCGGCTCCACCATCGAGGGTGGTGAGGGGGGAGGAGCTCCAAATCTTGGAGGAGCTCCAAGATTTGTTTCGGGCAGTGAAAGGTGCCTTCCACGATCTTGTAAGCTCCTCATGCACTTTCGGGATAATGGCACCGGTGGGGGGCGATCTCCACCAAGAAACCACTTATCCAGCCTCGAAGAATGGGGATGTGGTGGAATATTTTTTTATCCGACATTCTCGGCGGCCTGGGAAAGCATAGCCGTCATCTCTAAGTCTGGCTCGGACAACGCTACCACACAAGAAGAACATGAACCATCCACGAAAGTTTCCTCAGCGTGCTGAATGCCCAGGCACGTGAGGCAGCAATCGTGACGTACTGAGTGCAGATGGATGATCAATCCAGAAAAGCACGGGTGATAAGACATCTTTAAAAAGACGCGATCACCCATGTTGCTCTTTTAGAGAAATGCTATTTTAGGGCCGAAGCACGCAGGGGAGCTGGCCACCGCACACTCCTGGTGTCGCTGTCAGCAGGAAGATGATCTTTTTCTCTCCCGTGCGACCGTGACCACCGCTGCTGCACCGTAACGCCTGCACTCGTTTTCCAGAACACTCTTCTGTGGAAGAAGAGCTGTAGCTTCAACCACTTCCGCTCGGCTCCGAAGCGAAAGGATGATTAATGCGGTGCACCTGCTTCCTCTTATACTCATGCTGTGATCAGCGACAGCTGGATGCAATGATCGCATGGCAATGTCCATTGGCTCGTTTAGTTACACTCGAAGTGGATAGGTCTCTCTAGCGAGATCCCAATTTTGTCGGTCATCCGACGTGACCACGGAGTAACTAAGCAAATGTACATTTTTAGTGAATTGTTCTTTTAAGGGTGCATTTAACAAATGCCCATTGATTGTCAATAATAAAAGGCTAATTCACATTAACTGTTCACATTAAAAACAGAACGCATCTATTGAAATAATTGATAATATGAATAATAAATATGAATAATACATGAATAATATTACAATGATTGAATTATAATGACAAAGCACTGTATAGGATGGATGACGTAGACAAGTGCTAGAATGAAGCCCAATGAATACGGACAGCTGCCACTCACAGTACTTAACAACAACATCACCATCAAACGATGTCTAAGGTAGGGCTTAAAATACTATTTTTAGACCTCAATTGGAAAGACCTCCAGTGATTTGCTTTGGTGTGTTGACCAGAATGCCTACATGTGATTTCAACCCTCAGTGACTAAGATAACAGAGGTTTGAGTCAGTTCTTCACTTGAAACTGACAAATTGCTGTAGAATACTCCTCTAGAGCAGTGAAAGAGTATTTCACTGAACGTACAGCATTCATGGATAAATTAACCTCAATGAATGTTCCTCTGGCGTTCTCACATCGAATTATTTAGATGGGCTCAAACCCTTTTAGTAGATGTATCAATACAGTGAGTCAAATGGGGCTTTAAATGACTTCATTATTTTGAGAGAACTGTCAGTGTGCAGGCCATATAAACAGCCGTCACATACAGTCCTGAGGGTTATCATGGGAGATTTATTGATAGTTCCCACTCATTCAGTCATTCAATAGTGCTTGTGTGTCTTGAAGCGTTGAGTGAGCTTAGCTTAGAAGATTTATTAATTTCTCGTGCATGTGAACTATAACTACAGCTTGCTTGTCTGAAAATGAACTGAAAACAAAGAACCACAACACAGGTAATACACACAATTAATTTGTCTGAATATAACTGTGAATGTGAAAATTTGTGGAAAAATAAATTTGTTAATGATATGCTTTAAATTCCTGGCACAAGAATCCCACACAATCTATATGGATTAAATCTACATAGCCTGGACTAGAAATACAAGCTCAAAATCACTGGGATAAACCCTCAATCTATGTATTGATGTCAATTACTCAAGCAAGCACTTAGCATAGCAAACCAGGCTAAATTTACTCATCAGTCTTGGAAAGAGATTAGACTGCAGTATTGAGAGATGATCAATGTCTAATGAATGCTATACATGATCTAGTTGGACTTCCCAAGCTTGTTTGGTTTGTTGGAGCATTGATATAAGGTCTAAGATAGCCACTTCACCATCCACTGGGAAAATGTGCTATATTAGAGTTTTTTTTTTTCTTTTCTCATTTTGGGGAGCCTGGTTGAATCAGCTAAACTATATTTCTCAGTATACTGCAGACCTGAGACTAAACTAACACAAAGGGACCCTCTGATATCCACTATCAAACAAATTCAACTGTTCTCTGGCATCAGTGTAGGTCAGAGAGGTGTATGTATTGCTAGCTTTTGCTAGCCAACAGAGAGTAGAGTTGTACTTTCCTACATACTGCCAATACGATAAAACAAGGTTGTAGCTAAATAATATGTACTGTTGCTTAGAAGAATTATGGGTAACACTTTATAATCCTGTTCCGTCATTAATTAATAACTAACAAATGAGTAACGGAATATTAACATTCTAGTAACTATTATTAACTAGCAGAAATTCTTATTAACAAATTAGTAATAACACAAGTTATAGCCAGGAGTTCACTATTAACTACCATTTTTCATACTTTACTGGGCACTACTAAGAAATTCTATATAAGAATTCATAATTAAAACAAAAACATAATGTATAATTAATTCTAAATGAAGATCATGGTAATGATGTAATGACGAATCATTGAAAGCTTATGAGATTTTGTAAGGTTTTGAAAGTAATTCCTTCTGATAGATTTGTAATACTTTAATACTGTAATACTATACTAGTCATTACTAATTGGTTACCATTATCTTCGCTTCATAGTCGATTCTAATTAATTAGTAATTACTTTGGGAGGATGTAGTAACGCTGACTACTAATCATTCAGAGGTTCTTGGAGCACGCTCGTAAGAATTTCACTCACTAAGGCACTTGTGCTGTGGTGATGTGACAATAAAAGTGATTTGATTTGATTTGATAGATTTGTAATACTTTAATACTGTAATACTATACTAGTCATTACTAATTGGTTACCATTATCTTCGCTTCACAGTCGATTCTAATTAATTAGTAATTACTTTGGAAGGATGTAGTAACGCTTGACTACTAATCATTCAGAGGTTCTTGTTAGGTAATATACTTACTACAAAAATCTGATTGAAAATTTTATGTTTACTCAGTTTGAAATGTTAAGTTGTGCTAAGTGACAACTGAGATATTTGAGCCGACTAAACTTAAAAATTTAAGGTAGCATGAACATTAATAAGTGACATTGAACTAATCAGTTTACTATTTGGATGTAGCTCATTGTGGCCTTGTTTTACTTTTTTAGATATAAGTCAAAATATTTATTTACTTATAATTTTTTTCAACTGTCAAATTTTCACAACATATCAAATCATGAATAGCATTCTTTAATAGCATTCTGTGCCGTAAATTACATTTTAATCCATTTTTAAATAAAATGCCAAACTTTCTTGTTTTGCTCATGTTAATTTCAATATAGCTTGCATTTAAAAATCAAAGTTTATCAAATTAAATAATATTTCACAAAATTCGCATAGTTTGACGAAATTACAGCTTAATTGGAAATTATAAAATAATAATAAAGTCACATTAACCTTAATATTTCATCTCAAGCTTTTCACTGACACAAATGAGTACAAAAGACACGACTGAGGGATAGTCATATTTTTTGAAAAACTGATCAAAATATTTCATTTATTTACAATGAGTATATAAATATACTCATTACTCATTATCATAGAGTATGATTTATACTGTATAATGGATAAGTATGAATCTGAACTAGTGTAAAGCAGTGCATAGGAAAAAAAGTATTTTAAAAAGGTAGCAAAGTAAATGATAAAGACATGCATTGGTAAAAGAATGTGACCTTCATAACAAAAAATAAAAAATTGAAATCTTCTGGTTTTAATAAAAATCAACCCCATGACATAAAAATGCCTGTAGCTGAAGAAACATCTATTCATTTTATTTATTACTTTTGAAAATTCATTCTTCACCAATACTGAAAAGAGCTCACTTCAACTACAATGTTTGCTTTTTAATATTACTTTTTCAATAAGGGAAACATTCTCATGTTATCTGTTGTCTCCCTTCACAGATATTCTTCTTTCCTTTTAATAAAGCAGAGACTGAAGCCAATTAAATAGCATTAAATAAATACACTAAAGATCATTTAATTATTAGGTATATTAGTGGCATTCAAACAAACATGATCAGTGCTGTGTGGTTTTGATTTGGCATTCCCTGTACGTACAAAAAAAAAACAAAACACATTACAATTGCACTGCAAAAAAAGAAGGTAAAAATGCTAGCAATCATGCAAATAGATCAAGTGAGCAATTTCAATCAAGATTGCCTACAAACATGATATGCAACAGGTAACACCATCCATTTGACACCTTGTTACCTCAACTGCACCATTTGACTTTGCATATATTTGCTATGATTTATAAAAGGGATGTTTTGTTGTGGTTGTAATAGCCCTAGTCTAGTAATATCTAATACAAATAAAAATCAAAAAAATTTTTTTTTTTGCAATCAAGTTTTTTATTTTAATTGTCTGTCCATTCTTATAGTAGAGAAAGGTGGAGACCAGGGCCGCGTTTCCCGATAACGATTGATCTTAGCACTTAAGAGCGTTTTCTACGAGTCCTTTTATAAACATTCGTTATTGTTTCACGTGCGTTTCCCAAAAATGCACTTAAAGGTGCAGTGTGTAGTTTTTAGCGGCATCTAGCGGTTGAGTTTGCGAATTGCAACCAACGGCTCAGTCCCGCGCTCACCCCTCCCTTTAGAGAAGCTACGGTGGCCGATACAGGGCTAAGATTTTCCGCGAGAACAACATAGTGACGATACGCGCTCTGTAGAGCAGTTTGTCCGTTTAGGGCTACTGTAGAAACATGATGGCGACTTCCATGTGAGGGGACCGGGGGACGCGGTATATGTAGTTATAAATCGCTCATTCTAAGTAATAAAAACATAACAGTTCATTAAGTTGGGTAAGTCTTTATATGGTCTCCTCTGAAAACGTAGTTATGTATATTATATTGCATTTCTGTCTATAGATTATCCTAAATATTACACAGTGCACCTTTAACACAATCGCACGTAGCCGTGCTTTAAGTGCTACTTAGGAGTCACTATCCATTGGTCAAGTGCTGAAGTATCCATTTATAGAATGGCTCGTATTTGTAGTACACGCTCGTTTATTGAAATATTAACCTAATGCTGCATTCCAGACAGCTCAGATAATATAATATAATAATAGTGATAAGTATAATATTAATCTACTATATATAATAATATTATATAATATATTATATATATAGTACATTGATATTATACTTGTAGATTAATATTATACTATATATTATAATATCTGTAGAGACGTTATTTCCGGGTCCAATATATGGCTGGTTTTCGTCATTGACAGATTATTATTTATTTTTTTAGTTTATCCCTGTTTTTTCCAGTCTTTGAATAATTTTTCCTAAATTATTTATTTTATTATTTTATTCGCTCATTTGTTATTTATTATCATTTGTTTTGTTCAGTCATTTAATTTAAATAAGTAGGCTATTTCTATTTTTTATTTTATGCCATTTTTTATTATTTCATTTATAAATTAATTTAAACAAAATAAAGTGTGCAATAAAGTACAATCAAAGGCTTTAATTAGAATCACATTGCACTTGAATAAAGTTAAAGGTGTAATCTGCCGACTGTCCTGCAGGCGATCTCGTAATTCTGTTTTCTTACGATGCATGTAGAGATTTACGATTAATCCAGAGCACTCGTAGATCTACGAAGATGTTCAAGTACTACTTAAGTTACGATGCTTTTGGGATACGGTCCACAAGTCTAAGATGATTCGTGCGATCGGTTTTACGATCAATTTAAGCTTACGATGCTTTTGGGAAACGCAGCCCAGTATAGTAGAGAGAAGAAATATTTCATGAAACTGTGTGTCTTAATCCTTCCAATTTAACTAATTAATATTGTCTTATTGTATCACTGCCTATCCAGTTTCAACAACCATTGCTCATATGCCTTCAGAACTGATTTATTGCTGGTCCTGCTGTGTAAAGCTAATAATTTACTAATGAAGCTGAAGAATTCCCTTGCTTGCCATTTGTTTAGCCTTTTGCTAGCATTTTACCATGAAGTTCACATCTATTATGCATCGCAGGTGCATGCATTATGCATAGGCTAATAGGGCATTGAAAACTATAATAAGACCAGCACCTGCAGAGTTTTAATCTGAAGGCAAAACACTGAGTTTTCTTTTGGTCATGCAGTTTTGGTACTAAGCAGCCAGCGTCCAATTTACAAAAAGCCATAAATTAATCTTGAATTGCACATGCAGCCATTACTCATTTTGAAAATAAACACCACATAAACTCACTCATTTTACTTACTGTATAAGAATATTCACATGATGTGTTTACAGTCATGTAAGGCAAATTGCATAACTCTGATAGTTTTGTTATTAATACACAGATTTAATTGTGTAACTGAATCTATTTGACATGCAAAACATAATGAAAAAGGAAAAGGTCATATTGTATACTTGATTTTGGCAGTTTTTTTGTCTGTATTCCAATTTTTTTGCAACAAGAAACAGCAGGAGTCTTTAAAAAATTGGCTACGGTTTCCATGGACCAGATTTAGATTGGATTCAAGAGGGTTCTTCTGAAAGTTGGGAGATTACTGATTGGGCTCAACAGAGCAGCTGTTAGAGAAATAAACTGACATAATTTGGTAAAATGATGGACAAATGATGAACATACATGACGTGCCCTGATTCCTATAGTTTGATTAATTTTAATCAGTGGTTTCGTGAAGGAAGCAGTATAAAGCTCCAGCTGTAAAATTAAGTGATTGCCATAATGCTGAGGGTTAACATCAAATAGCAGTCTCATTACGCACAATGATAAATCATGACCAGTAATAATCCACCGTTGGCTTTGGTTCAAAAATGCAGTGCAGATTACATCTAATGTATGGTATTAGAGTCATTAAGCAAATCATTGATGGATGCATTTATTCATTCTGATCATGTTGACTGTGAGTGCAGTCTCTCACATTAGCATGACTGTCACTGAGACTCACGTTGTGTTATACAGAAGGCAAGCAATCTTTATCACTACACCAATAATCATGGTAATCTGTGGTTTAGTACAGTTTCATATAGCTAGCTGCAGCCATCTGACATTCAGTATTGATTTCTGTAGTTTCACTGTTTTAGATTGCATGTTTTTGTTTTGTCAGTAAACATTCCAATTTTTGCATTCTCTGTTTTCAATTTGGTCTGTATGAACTTCTCCTTTCCATCGATTATAGTCTCATGCTTCTACAGCTTCAATCATACGGGCAACAGCTGTTCCCGTTTTCTGAATTCTTCGATTTCCAATCAGCAAAATACCTGTTATCATGTTCAATAGGTCTTCAATGTCCTCCACGGAAAGAGCGCAAGACATCTTTCGTACCGTGCGAACGTTCAGTCAGGTTCCCCGAAACCCAAGTTTCGATCAATTGCATTAAGAGACCAGTTAATCCATACTTCTCTCACTTGGAGGACTCTTGAGAGCCAACTCTTGCTGTGGTTTATAATTTCATATAGCTAGCTGTCACATTCAGTATTGATTTCAGTTGCGTTTTCATGGACTTTTAATTTTGCAAGTATGTTCTCATTTGGCATGTTTTCTTTACGTTTTTGTTCATCATCTGTCCATAAAACTTCACTTGGGCTCTCAACTTTGGCTTATATGCAGTAGATTAACCTTAAAATGTAGCATGGCTGTTTATTAACTCTTATTAGGCACGTATTAATGCCTTATTCTGCATGGCCATATTACAGTACAACAAAAAAGAAACAAAATAGCGTATACTAATATATACTAAATAAATAATAAATACTACTGTTATAAAGACTATCATTGTGGAATATAACTATACTCTACATTTACTATTTATCAAGAACAACTAACATGTAAAACAACATGAAAAGAAAGGAAGTTTGGAAGCGTGTTGCTTGTGACCCAGCTCACTTTAATGAATGCTTTCATGTGCTGCAGTGCTGTTGTTAGTCTCTGCACAGCAAGGGTTTCTAAAGTGCATGCACTCTAAAAAATAACGGCATTGATGGCTCTGTGAAAGAACCTTTAACAAGCCACGATGCCTTTCAATTACACAAAATGTTCTTTGTAGTGAAAAAATACAAAGTTCTTCAGATTATTAAAATGTTCTTCACATTAAGAAAAAATGTTATTTTCAGAATTTGAATGAAAGGTTCTTTAGGGAACACCAAAGTGGTTGTATGGCATTGCCGTAAAAGCCTCCTTTGAAAACATTTTTTTTTTTTTTTATAGAGAACTGCCCAGATTTTGTCAGGGTCAAACCCCTCAAATCCCTGAGCAACATTTTTATTGAGTATGAGGTGTAAACCTCTCTCTTCACTGCTCTTATTGAAGTCAAAGTGAGTGTTTTAGTCATAATTCCACGCATCCAGCCCTGTGTGAACAATCGCATGGTACATAAATCAGACGTTTTTAGCATACATGTCTGTTTAATGACCTGTGAAGGTGAGGGGAATGCTGATGAGCCATTGTGACCTACTGAAGGGCAAAGATTGCAGTGGCAGGTGGCAAGGGCTTTGTTGATGACTCAAATAAAGTTATTCAAGCTTTACAAATCCGTTTCAGTCGCTCTTCCTTTGTGGAGTTATAGCTGCAGAGCTTGGAATGCTTCATAGTATAAATCAATAGAAAGCTGCCTCAATCAATAAGCTATTTGGGATTAAATTCTGTCAGTGTCCTCTCTCTGGAGCTGGACTGGCACAAGTTCAATGAGACGGCCAAGAAATGCGTCCTATCACTAATATTAAATGCTGGAAAGTGTGATAGCAAATGTATTTGCGAGAGAGTGTTTAGTTCTGTGTTAGTTTTTTTTTTTGGCTCTCTGTTTGATGTCTGTCATCGATGTCTCAAATGGATGTTGTCTTGCGTTGTGGCTGAAATTTTTTAGATATCAATGTATAAATGTTTTTCTAAATGTCTTTAAAAATCTAAGTAAAAAAATCAGGCCTAAAGCGTGATGGTTTTCACTATAGTTGATCTAGCTGGTCTCTTGTTTTTTTTTTCTTACAGTGAACAGGGCTTGGTAGTGATACAGATTTCCCAATTAAATTTCAATTCATAAGATCTCGATTTGACTCTGTTCCAAATGTGATCTTAGTATTAGCATTACATCTTAGCATTAATCTCAGTTTTGTTTACATATTCTTAACTAATAAAAGCTATTTCCTGATTCTGCGTTTCAGATAGGTTGAAATCAGTAATTAATCCGCTTTTAGTCTGTCTTAATCTGTGAATCATCCAAAATGAGTGCTTTAGTGCTGAGAAAATAGCATCTGAAAATGTAGTGAGAAGCAGTAGTTTTACATACTTTACATAATCGTCCCCTGGTAGCTATCTGGACATATCCAAGAGGTCGACAAAACAACAAAAGCAGGACATTGCTCTGTCTCTTGTTGTATTTTTACAGATCATAGCCTGTTAGATTGTTATAACCAGGATTTGAAAAATGTCTCAACTAATAGATACACTGACAGTGCAGGCAAAATATATGTATAGAATAAAAATATATGTAAAATAGCCCTACCAGTGTTAAAAACAAGCACGCAGCCTTGTCTACGGCTAAATATGAGCACTCAGACAGACTCTAAAAATTGAGTACTCAGACAGCTTAGCTATGTCAACAAAAACAGTGCTTGGCTAGGATCCAACCCATCTGTATTTGAGCTGAATTCTAAAGCTTTTCAGTCAACATGTTTGTATTGCTACCTGAAAGACCATTCTAACGTGTTATGATACATTTTTTTTAGAATCTACTGGCAAACGCATTACCTCATTAGTGTCCAATTCATGAGACAAAAGGCTGTGCACACCACTGTTGTCTCTAGAGTTCAGTGATGCAAACACATTACTGTCATTTCTGAACGTATGTCTTACTGTTTGCTTCTGGCATGGAACACCCTTGGTGTTTGTTTTGCACTTGGTGAAAGCAAAAATCCCTAATATTCTCAGTGGAGTCATGTGCTGTTATATAAACATATGTGAGAATACATTTAAAAATGACATTTTCTGTTTGTTTAGAATTAAATGTTTGTTGTTGTTTTTGTTTTATTTTATTATTATGTTTACATATTTCTTTCATGAATTAAAGTGCAGTGCTACAGTTTTGTTTTGCTCATCTTTTCTTCTGTGCATTGAAGTGCATTGCTAAAAAGATTCAGTTCTATATAGCACTTAATTTGCCACTTAGTCAAGACCACACAATAGAAAATGGGATGTCTATTGAATTTCACTTCTGATGTAATAGGCCTAAACACAAATCACGGAGTTACAAAACCTCTTAGCACCACATTCAGGCAAAGGTTGACCCCATTCATTAAATAAAGGTTGCCATAATAAACGAGCCTATAATTAGAACTCAGGCTTTCTTTAATGGTGATAGATCTCTCAATGATGTTGACCCCCTGTTAAAATAGCTGTAATGCTGGCTTTTGCTTGTGATAAAGAGGCTTTTTTCAGCCACTGTACATTAATTACAAAGCAATACATCTCTGCAATCATGTGCCTGCGGTTTCTTTTAAGATTGTTCTCTTTTTTCCAAGCCAGCTGAGACAAATTACAGAGACCTATTAGGTGACTTCA
Source organism: Ptychobarbus kaznakovi (assembly GCA_027422405.1). Taxonomy (NCBI): domain Eukaryota; kingdom Metazoa; phylum Chordata; class Actinopteri; order Cypriniformes; family Cyprinidae; genus Ptychobarbus; species Ptychobarbus kaznakovi. Next base: position 13,876,203 of record CM049809.1, read on the forward strand.
AGAGATAGAATCAGCACAATCGATTTCCTCCTGCGCTTACCAAGTAAACACACACACACACTGACTGACAAAAATACTCATTCAATATGCAAGCAATTTTATATACATTTCATTCACATTCAGCGTTATTATAACTGTGAAAGTAGGCCACAGTGGAGCTCTTCACAAAGTGTCAAGATTTCTTTTTCACTCTTCAACGGTTAAGCAGTGCTAAATGGAGGTGGTTAGAGGATACTAACACAACTAAACACCAAATAAATATCTCATCAAGGACACAATGTGAAATTATATTAATAAATTAGATGTCTTTGTAAATGTACCACCTCTCAAACCATACTGCCTTACAGTTTATCCTTTTCCAGAGCATTTCATTTTGAATATCTCTATAAAGCAACCAATGTTTGAGACTACCGTCAACAAACTGTCTGAGCGTCTTGATGACTCATGGAGCTTGAACCTACTGTATCTATCTTCACAGCGGACAATTCCATCTTTTATTCAACATGCTACAGAGGACACTCGTTCTCTCCTCATGTCATTCTCGAGAAACAAACTGGGGTCATTTCCGCAGCTCACCCCCACATGCTGGGCTCTCTGGAGGTTCAGCACATTTGTTTTTGAGGTCAGTCGGGAGGCAATAAGAGAGACGCAGGCTTTTATGTGCAAATTGTCCCTGACTTCAGCTTTTATTATAGAGGCTGATGCACACACAGTCTCTCTTTCATTGTTTCAGAGTGCTTTTTGAGCATTTCAAATAGGAGACAATAATTAAATAAACAGAACAGTGCAAAAATAACGACGATATTTTAAGTAAATAAATATATATTAATGGAAAAATAAAAATAATAAGGAGGACAAGGCAGGTTTGCTTTTTTCCTTTCTCTCCCATATGCACATTCACACTTCCCAGTCACTAGAGGTTGTACTATAGATGGTGGTCTCCATGGCAACCAACCCCAATTTTATTGTGTAAAGGCGGTCACAATTTGCTTTTATTTTTGCAATTGTGATAGTGTGGCATACAGTTGTGTGGATTTAAGCACGTGGCATTACTTTGACACCTGAAAAGATGTGTTTTTGTGAATGCTATAGGCAAAAACAATAATCAGAGATGGCAAAAATCTCATTCTGCAGCTAAAGCGATGTGCTAAAGCTTTAGCTCTGTGGCCCAAATTAGAAACTGAAGCCAGCAAAGCATGTGAACTTTAGATTATTCTCATGAAATAAATTGCTAATACAGAAACATCATGAAAATCACTTTCTTTATTAAATCAGCAGTAAATAAAATATGTTGCAAAGGCGTTTTCTGGCATATCTTCCCATGTTTAACTGGGCCACTGTTATCAGATAAACGTCTTGAACGATAATGACATCTCGGATCTGAAATTGCCTCCCATGAAGTGTAGCCAATTAAACTGAGCGAACATGTCTAGATGAATGTCTTTGGAAAAAAGTGATTTTTATGCAATACATAGAGTGCTTCTGAACATTGCTCTCAGGAAGCCCAAATATTTAAATATCTAGAAAGTGGAAGTTGATGGAAAAACGATTGGCCTTTTAAAAAAAATTAATACATCTGTAAAAATTTGCAAATGTACACTTTTACTAATTGTATTGCATTGCATTGCACAATTATTACACCATGCAACTGTTTTTTTTTAAAATTGTGCTCATATTAACTTACTAATGGCACGTGTGTTATGTAAATGTGATTTGCCATTAAAGGGGTCATGAACTGCCTCGTTTTTTTATTTGTACTGTTCTCTGAGCTCCTCTTATGATGTTATCAAGATTTTTAACATAAAAAAACAATAATTTAGTAGTAATAGGCTATTTTCTGTCCTGTTTTTGACCCCCCTCATCAGAACGCTCTGTTTGAATAGGCGTGGTGGATTGTAGACTCAGAAGTAAATGCCGACTGCTATGATTGGCTTGTGTAAATTTGACAGAGCATATTTCTCATAGATGGACGCTGCAGTGATTTAGGTAAAAACAATACTCATAAATACTCATATCAAACAACCTGTTTAACAGACAAAGCAATAGTGACCACACAATAAATAGAGTTACTCACACTTGTATGCTGCAGCAATGCTGTTGGATCCATTATAGTCGGCACAGCATTGTTTTTCAGTTTCAATCTTTCTGAAAACCCTGTGTCGAATTTTGCCTTGTTTGTGAACGAATCCATGGTAAAATGAATAAAGGACCGAGTTCTTAATGACGAGTTCTTAAAACATCACTCAAAATAGTTAATCCTCTCTGTCCAGAAAGAAGGCAATGCAAACACTGTTTTTCCACAACTTGGCTCTGCACAGTCTTGTTGTCTTTGGAGCATATTTATAGTTTGATTTCTGTGTAGTTGACCCGCGTTGGCCTCTCGTTATTTACATTACGTGTGCGAATCAGTGGGCATGGCTAAACAGGCAGCGATGTAGAAGCAGGTGATCTTCTTCTGCGGAGGTGGTGTTTAGCCGCACTATTACATCATGAAGTGGCACATTCCACAACCTGTCATTTTGGCAGACTGGCTTCAATATAAGCTGTTTTTAGACTAACAAAGAAAGTTTTGAGTTCTGAAACTTACAGGATGTTTTTATAGTACAATAACATCTTATATGTCAAAAGATAGAGGGAATTTTGGTGGATGGATTATCTCTGCAAAGGAGAAGTGCTCAGTAACACAGATTTAGACAGATTTGTGAACAATATTTGAGAGAAATAGGCCTTTTGTGTACATAGAAAAAGTCTTAGATCTTTGAGTACAGCTCATGAAAAATGGGGGCAAAAACAAAAAAGTGTTGCGTTTATAATTTTTGTCAGTGCATATTTTAAATCTTATTGCACTACAGGCCAGCTCTAACCCTACCCCTAAAAATCCAAATAAAGGGTTTGAGTTTCATTTTGACTGGTAACCTAATAATGTGCTTAATGTGGTAACATTTAAATTAACTGATTTAAATAGAAATAATACAAATATCTAATATTTCTAAATCAATCTGGCAGCAATAAGTAACACAATCAAATGCAATTTTAAGGGTCTGATTACCTGTGTGCTGCTACCAGTTTGAACGATACAGCATAGAGATGCAAAGATAATCATTCATCAGTGAGGGATATGCTTAAAATATCATATTTCATGGAAATCAACACTCAACGGGGTCCTTTTGGCTTGTCTCTGCAGTAATCATTTTAACAAAGAGCAAATCAGAAAGCTTTTTCAGTCCAAAGTATTCAGCATTTGTCAATCACTGATGTAAAGTAGAATCTGGGTACAGATTCAGTCTATATTAATATTCCAAGGCGGACAAGGAAATTTGAATTCGCAACATTCAGAACAAGAGCAAGACAGGTTGAGTATGACAGCCTATTCACTGTACCTGTCAAACTAGCTTTGCTGTAGTATAACAGCATAAGAATGTAACACAGCTTCAATTCTCTGGTGTGTCTTATGGGGAATGCAGTACTTACTGTGTTGTTATTCAGGCGTACAGCAGAGAGGCTGTACTTCCATTGGCTGGTGAGGCCTGCATCTCAAAATCTATTAGAGTTACTGAGAGAAAAGGGATGCTTCAGCAACAATGCTTCACATTTACTATTCTTCCCAAGGCTCTGTGTCCAACATATGCATATCTGTATATTACAATTCAGTTGTACTACCACAAAGCCCCCCTCCCGGTATTAATGGCGCATTCAATACATTTTACAGCTTAGCAATTCATGAGACTGACATTTTCAGCAGTATGCAACAAAGAAGTGTTAGAATTTAGCTGTAGTCAATTCATGTCCATTTTAGAGTAGATTTTTTTTTTGTCGTTATTTTTAACTGAACATAACAGAGCAATTAAAATGCCTCTGCAAGCAAGGCGCACAAAGTAGGTTAATGCGGTTCTATTTGTGGATCCCAATATACCATCTATATGAGCAAATATTGTTGCTTAGCAAATAAAAATCTCAGTGGCAATGTCCACTCTAAAATGCACATTCAATAAATGTGAACCTGGACTTTACAGAAAAAAACAATGGCTTCCAAGCACTGTATTCCTATAATTTTGGTGGCCATTACTGTAAATCTACTTTCATGCCTGTCAAAGCAGTGAAGCAATAATCCAGAATTGATCTCACTGAGATGCAGTCTATTAATCTGCTCAAGTCACTGTCACTCAAGTTATCTCACTCCTAAAGGTATAGTTCTCCCAAAATGAAAAAAAGAGAAAAAATTAATAAAGAAAATGAGTATGTATATATCATTCTCTCTCTGTGTGTGTGTGTGTGTGTGTGTGTGTGTGTGTGTGTGTGTGTGTGTGTGTGTGTGTGTGTGTGTGTGTGTGTGTGTGTGTGTGTGTGTGTTTGTGTGTCTCAATTGAATAAATAAATTAATAACATCTGAATTTTATCAACAAAAATATAAAAGAGAAACTAACACAACTACTAACTGAATATCAAGACTGGAAAGTGCATAAGATGCATACATTATAATGTAAGTGATAAAGCAGGATGTTGCTATGGCAGACTTACATTATCTATGAAAAGATGATCTGTTTCTCTTAAAGTAATTAGGTGAAAATCCTTATTACACATAAATGAAATAATAATTACACATAAACAAATAAATGAAAGATCACTTGTTATTAACTGGCATCAGCTATATAACATCTAATGCAAAATTAAAAAAATATATATTGGCAATATATTGGCATACTCTGCCATGAGGCTTTGTTAAATGGTATTTATATTTTTAGTTTTTTTTTTTAAATCCACTCCAAAATAATCCACGACAAAGCAAAAACCAGATGATAACTTCATAAAAAAAATAATTTATATGATAAAAAAAAGAAAAGGCTGAAATATCACATTGCATAAGTATTCAAACCCTTAACTCAGTACTGAGATGAAGCAACTTTGGCAGAAGCCTCAAATCTATTTGGGTACGACAAGTACCCCTGGATTAGGGGATTTTGTGTCATTCTTCTCTGCAGATCATCTCAAACTCTGTCAGATTGGATGGGGACTGTTGGCAGACAGCCATTGTCAGATCTTTCCAGATATGTTTGATTGAGTTCAAGTTGGAGCTCTGGCTGAGCCACTCAAAGACAGTCACAGAGATGTCCCTACTGTTAGCCACCTTGCATTGTCTTGGCTCTGTGCTTAGTGAATGTCCTTTTGGAAGGTGCTGCTACCCTGACCGGTTCCCCAGTACATGCCAAAAACACCCCAACCGTATCATGCTACCACCATATTGCTTCACTGTTGAGATGGTATTCTGCGGGTCATGAGCGGTGCCTGATTTTCTCCAATGACTATTTCCTTCTGCTCAGGGAGACTTTCAGTGCAGCAGATATGTCTCAACACAATCCTGTTTCTAAGCTCTTCAAGAAGTTCTTTTGATCTCACGGCTTGATTTTTGCTATGATATGCATGTTATCACAAATCTCTTTATGGAGTATGGAGTGTTGGATGTGAAAAAAAATCATAATAATTTGAAGCATTTTAGCATAAGTCTGCAACATTACAAAATGCGACAAAGGGTCTAAATATTTTCTACAGGGCAAGGATGAGTGGTTTGGAGAATGGATGGATATATGGATGGTTTAATGGATGTAATTTTCTCACCTTCATATTTTCCAAATACTTATGACTTTCTTCTGTGGAATACAAAAGGTAAAATGTCGGACTTGTAACCCAAAGGTTGAGAGTTCGAGTCTCAGGTCTGGAAGAAATTGTAAAAGGGGGGGGGGGGGAGTGAATGTACAGTGCTCTCTCCACCCTCAATACCACAACTTAGGTGCCCTTGAGCAAGGCACCAAACCCCCAACTGCTCCCAGGGCGCCGCAGCATAAATGGATGCCCACTGCTCCGGATGTGTGTTCACAGTGTGTGTGTGTGTGTGTGTGTGTATTCACTGCTGTGTGTGTGCACTTTGTATTGGTTAAATGCAGAGCACAAATTCGGAGTATGGGTAACCAATTCCGAGTATGTCATGTCATGTCACTTTCACTTTCACTTTCACTGTCACTGTCACTGTCACTTTCACTTTCACTGGTCTCATGGAATAAATGTACTTGGGGGTACGAAACCATTTTTATGTAGCCTACCTTACAGCACGTTTCGCCACAGTTTCAAAGAGAAATGTCCATTGAGTGGTGCTAAAACACGGGTTCAATACGTAAACCCTGGCACGTTTTTTATTACAATTATGTATTGCTGTGTTTTTATTATGTTGCTTCAGGTGCGTATTGCAGTGGTTCAGAATTCAAATATCCGGGGACCGTTGCTAAAAATTAATGCTCTATCATGTTGGAAATATGCCCTACACCAAACTCAACCCTAAACCTACACGATAATGTTGACTAATGCAAAACTAATATAAAAACACATTTGTTGATGCAACCATGTTATTTGAACTTTGAACTGAATTTGAACTGTTTTATCGAACCGTAGTTACACGGGTTTCAAACCAGAGCTCCTCACCTCTCAAGTATAGCTGTGAGCTACCGAACAAGCCTACCGTCTATGAAAACCCATAGATATGAAGCTGGAAATGTGTGATGCTAACGTTCAAAAGTATCAGTTTTCAAATCTCCCAGCATTTTAATATTGTTTTGAAGTCATAAAATGATATTCACGATATAGGAGTTTTACTGCTTCTAGTGCTCATTTCTTTTGGAAACTGCAGTGATATGTACTTATTTGTACGTATTTCGCTTCTCGCTGAAAAGTGCCCCCAGGTACGTTTATGCCATGAGACCAGGTAGGTTATCAAGCTGATTAATTGACAATATGAAAGTATCAGCATCATAAATGTGGTTTACAGGATTCAAAATATTCCAAGTTTATTAGCTCTTTGACTCATTCAATCACTCAAGAGCAGCCAGTATATTATTCTAAATATCTTCTTTTGTGACCCATGAAGTAAAAGAAAACCTTACAGGTTTGGAACAGCAAGAAGTAAATGATGACGGGATTTTCATTGCTGAACTATTCCAATTCTAATGGGATTAAACCGTGACAACATTGCTGCTTATGACTGAAATGTCCTTTTCATGGCATTTCTCTGTACTACTCACCAGAAATATTTTGCAGAGGATCGTAATCTCAGAGGACGTGAGAGGGCTGTTTCAATATTTCATAGAACGAGTAACCATGGTGTCTAAAAAGTGAATTTCTAGACACATAGGTCACTTACTGTGGAGTCACATATCACAGAGGCAACGACTAGAGGCAGAAGTTGAGACAGACTTGCGATCAAGGGAATACAATAGCAGACAGATGCTCTATCTGCAAAGTTGCCACTAAATCAATATTTGCTGCTTAGAAAACAACAGTTGACACCGAATTCTGAGCTGCATAATCGGACACTGGAGAGATGGTTGGATATGTAAACGCATTCAGTCCAATAGTAGCAGCAGGTCAAGCAGGAATACTGGCAAACCTCCCACTGAAAACAGCCCTTAAGCCTACCTGACATTAAATCCTATTTGGTTATTAGGCTGCTTGGGTTCTGTGCTAGCTCTACTCTACTGAAATGTCACACTTTGGAGGGGCTTTAAGTTCATCCTCAGTCTGAGTGCTCATTTAAGGACTTTGCTTTTCACTAAAGCCTCAGCGAGACTGAACCATACTGCTTCTGACCATCTTTGGAAAGAGCGCTGAAAGGTTCTTGAAAGAGTCTGATATTGTGATCACACCATGGCCGCTCACACTCCCTTGTGGTCTTCTCTGCAAGGGTTTATGATTGAGAGCAGTGCAATAGTGTAATAATGGAGTCTACTATTACCTTTGAGAGTAATATGGTTTAAGCCGCAGAGCTAAGAGCTTTTTTCTCTGTTTCTTTTGAGTGAGGGTCTCCATCTCCCTCACGGCATGTCAGACAGCTAGATCCATCTGCCTGCCTGGCATTCTCCTCTGAAGGGACGGAGCCATTTTTTCTCTGGCTCTCTTAGTTTATTGATGGGATTGTTTGGAGTCGAATTTGTATACCTTGGCTGAGATGTATGATGTGAACAAAGTAGTTTACAGTGGGATATACTTCACCTCTGACATGATAGAGTGAACACAGATGACATTAATGTGCTCACTTAATAATTTCAGTGTATTTGTGCAAATTATTATAATCAATATTGTTATTAATATTATATACCATTCTGTGTCATACAATTTGATATACTTATTATAAACTGACAACATGCAGCAATGATTTAGTGGTAGTTTCTGCACTATTATCATCACCAAATGCAACAGAATTTTTGAGCACAACACTACCTACTTGTATATTAAGCTATGGGGAGAAGATATTTTAATATCCCAAGAAAATTTCAACACATTTTCATGACAGTTTGTACTGTAACTATATAGTGACTAATCTGTTTAAATGCAAATTCTTCTTACGCTAATGATTAGTTTTTATTGGTGGACCTTCATACTTTTTTCTACAAATCATATGCTTTTATGTAATTCACATTGTACAAATTCATACAAAATCATCTCATCGTAAAATAGTTATATTTTCTGGGTTACATGGGTTGGAAAATGGGTTAAAGTATCCATTTTGCCCATAAAAAGTTCTGGTGAGTGTTTACAAACAGCTCCAGTAGAGACGATAACAATGGGGTGCTCATTATAAGGCCATATTAAGTTATTAAGCATTATTTTTCTAGCATTCAGGAAAAACTGAACCAATCAGAATTCTCTGCAATTGAGACCTCAATCATTTATTAGTGAAATTCCTATAATGGATAATGGGGTCATAACTGGCATCTTTACGCTTTTATCTGTCTTCCTCAATAATTCATTTGGCACTTCACAGACAAGCCTTTTGCATCTTGCTTACAGTTTTAGTTTATGGATTGCTGTTGATAGACACAAACTGCATCAAACCCTCATATTGCCACCATAATAATTATTTTAATTTCAATGTCATGATCATTCATTGTCTGTTCTTTTTTTCTTGTTTCTTTTGTTTTGCATTAATCTGGAGCTTGATTTCTTTAATTAGTAAGCCTATTTCATCTTTACGCTTGTGTTGGCACATTTATGATTTGTTTCTTTCAAATCTGCTACAATATGCCACATTTGTTGATCTGTTTGAGATGTGTCCTAGATACTGCTAATGAATAAACAAATTCACTTGTGATTCTGTCACGGCAAGCAAAATATTTTTCATCAAATTCTTCATACCACAATGTTCCATTAACCCGTGATGAGAATAAATAAAGACATACAGTAGTTTAGCTAAATAAATGGTGCAGATCAATATTATAAATCAAAATGCTGAAAGAGGTTTTGCCTATAAACAACTTCTAAATTAGTGCTTTTGATACGGCTTTTACACACCGTAAATCTTCCTCCCACCACTAATCAAAGCACTTATCCATTCCTCCCTTTCATTTGAGCTATTTGCATTGTTCCAGTACAGACAGCCTGCACAAATAAATATAGAGCATTTATGAAGGCCTCTGAATAAAAGTTAAATAATTGTTTTCTTTCCAAACACATTGCACCTTGTGTCTGGGCTCTGAATCAATATGTCCATAAATATGATCTTGTGGCCAGGCAGAAAAATGTACTTCACAAGATCAGTGTAACTATAGACGGCAATAAAAAAAAAAGTGTGCTTTTTAAAAATAATATTAATACACTGTTTACTTTAAAATAAATACATACATACATATACATGTATACACATTATTTTCAGGATGAGTCTGAAATAATGTAGGCTATACGTTTGAATAAGGTATAAGTTATATCTGCCTATTAATAAAGATGTATTTGCTAGCTTCCCACAATGTTTCAGTTCATGGATCCAAATGTGTTTTTGATGTCTGACTCTAATTTGCATATCTAACAATATAAACAACAACAATGAATAATGTGCACGAGAGAATAATTCGTTATTCAAAAAGGAAGATAAAGCAGGTCATATGAGGGGAATGTGTAGCTTGAGTTTGTATTTATCATGTGGCAATTCAACGGCCCGAACAAGCATCTGCTATAACATCACGGTTTCAGTTTTGATGTGCAGCTGATAATTATATCAAAATTAAATGGTAACACTTTACAATAAGGTGTCATTTGTTAACATTAGTTAATGTGTTAACTAACATGAACAAACAATGAACAACGCATTTATTACACTATTTATTAATATTTGTTAATGTTAGTTAATGAAAATACTGTTGTTCATTGTTGTTTCATGTTAGTTCTGTGCATTAACTAATGTTAACAAATACAACTTGTGATTTTAATAATGCATTAGTAAATTCAGAAATTAACATGAACTAAGATTAATAAATACTGTAGAAGTATTATTCATTCTTAGTTCATGTTTACTACTGTTAAGTAATGTTGACCAATGAACCTTATTGTAAAGTGTTACCAATTAAATAAGTATTTTGAAAATGATATATTCTTGCCCATATAAAACGAATGAACTCTGAAACCTGTTGTTTGTACTTGTTATGAGTTTAAAAGGTTTAGAATAAGCCTCATGTGTTCTTCTCCTCAGATCTAATAAATGGAAGCACACTGATGAAGATGTGCGGGGGAGTTGTGACCTTATGTCATGCCGTCTTTCTGTAATAAATGGAGGGATGTTTATTTGTGGTACCCATGGGTAACATACAAGCAGACAAAGCAAGAGCTCCTTAGCAAAAGAAAACAACAAGAAATCTAATCTATTGTGCTGTAATGCACCTCCAGCCTCACTATTAAGCTCACCAACCACATTTCAAAATTTCATTATGCCACCAATTTGCCCTCTTGCTGTGCCCTCTGGGAACGATATTCAGCTCTAACAGCTGCTTAAACAGAAAATTGGCAATAACACAGATTTGGTACCACACATGTATTGCCAATTTACATGCCAAGACATTGGCTGCTTTACAATAGAGAATGTGGACTTATAACTATTATCATATGTACAGAATTCATGTCAATCTTCAGACCTAAGCCTCACATCTTTCAACAATGATTAATCAAAAAAGTGCTTTTTGTTTATTTGCAAACAAGTTTAGTTTTTATTGTATCTGCACTTTGTTTATTAGTAGCACTTGTTTGTGTTTGTATAGTAAGCACTTTTCCTTGCAGGTATAATTTTATTATGTTGAAGTTGTGTGTACCATCTGTTCATTACGACAGTCGCATATGTGAAGGTTTAACACTTTTTGTAAGTTGCTCTGGGTAGGAGCCATAGCTGATTTTAGGTCCTATTTAGGGGAGCTTCATTCTTCTTGTGTTTCATTTCAGCTCCCCTAGATATCAGCCTTCGTAAAAAAATACACAATTATGTTATCTCTCTCCATGGTTTCCAATGCCAATATTCTACTGAATCCAAAATTGAAAAATGAAAAAGCCCCCCTATGAGTTTGATAAGAGTGTCTGCTTAGTGCCTTAAATGTATAAATGTAAAAATGTCATTTAAACATTTAAGTGGCAGTAATATGGAGTTTCTGTGCAATTTTAACTTAACTGTTACACTGTTGAAGCACTACACCACTACAATCCTGAAACAAAATGCCATGGACACAGGAATTGCAGAAAATGAATGGGTTACAATAATCCATTTTATTTCTATAAATATATAATAGATTTGTCTGTTTTGAAAAAAATACTCTAAAAAGCTGTTTTGTGAGTTTTTTCCCTATGCAGGCAATTCAGAGACAAGATGATTGAAAGGTCTGTGAAATCACACGTCTAGTAAAGCAGAATACTTTACTTTGCAGTTGATAATAAAAATGAATAAGAATGAGAATGAGAATGAGCTTTATTGGCCAGGTATGTTTACACATACGAGGAATTTGTTATAGTGACAGAAGCTCCACAGTGCAACAGAATGACAGCAACAGGACAGGACACTGATTATAAAAGAATAATATACAACAATAATAAACAATAGGCAATGTACAAAATAGCAAAAACACAATATATAATATAGACAATTATGTGTGCACAGGTCTGATATGTGCAAATTTGAAATGGAAAAATAAGTATGTGTGATGAATAAATAATGTATATTAGTGTTGTGTGTTCCGGTTTATTGTCAAGTGTTCTTGAGATGATTGTTTGGGGAAAGAGACTGTGTCTGTCTGGTCCACAGCTGGTGCAGAGAGCTTGTAGCGTCGACCAGACGGTAACAGGAAGTGTGCTGGATGTTGAGATGTCTGGGATTTTGACAGCCCTTTTGCTTACTCTGGATAAGTGGGGAAAAGAGTGGGGAGATAACAGAAACTTGGAGAGTAGGGAGGGTTGTACCAATGATTCGCTCAGCAGTCTGGACTACCCTCCATAGTCTTCTGAGGTCAGATTTGGTAGCTGAGCTGAACCAGACAGTTATTGAAGTGCAGAGGATGGATTCAATGATGGCAGAGTAGAACTGTATCAACAGCTCCTGTGGCAGGTTGAACTTCCTCAGCTTCCTCGCCACTGTGAAAACGGTGTAATCTAAATATGAATTGTGATTTTCAGGGTAATCTTTTTTCAGAACAGTTCCCTGCGTTTTACTTTCTTATGTACTTCAGTGAAACAGGGTCATTTTATAATATTCACATTATCTTTTTATTTACTTATTTAAAGGGAGCTGTCACTTAATAAGTGGTTCATACGCTCTTTTCAGTCAACAGTGCTGAAAACGCAGGTTATGCTTAATGTATTGCCATGATAATACTGATAAATTTGATGATGGCAGCTTTGTTGGGTCATGAACTTTGATCTATTTTTAACCACTATGTACATGACAGCTGTGCTGATTTTTTTCCTTTAGGCTTTGGCATATTATAACATGACCTTTCATCAAGATAATATCAAAGGTAATGGCAAATCTGAAGGCGTCTGGCCTTTGATGTTGGGCGGTGTATATGCATGAACTAGAGTGACCAGATGATTATGATAAAAAACAGTGGCATGGCCTTGTGGGTAGTGTGAATACAACTTCAGCATGATGTTTACACCATGGTGTATGTTAACTGTTTTCAAAAGGTAAGAAATGTTTCTTGAGCACTAAATCTAAGCAGAATACAATGACTTCTGAAGGATCATATGACCCTGAAGACAGGAGTAATGGCTGCTGAAAATTCAGCTTTGTCATCAAATGAATAAATAGCATTTTAACATAATATTATACAGTATATGACTGTTTTACTGTTTTGATCAAATAAAAGCATCCTTGGTAAGCATAACAAAGTTCTTTCAAACACATTTAAAGATTCATACTCTTGAATGGCAGCCTATGTTTCTACTGTATTTGCAAGAGTCTGTAAAGAAAAGCAATAACAACAACAACAACAGAAACATTATTTATTGAACATGACAATAAATCTGATCTTTTCACACACTACAATGAGTCAGTCCTAAACTTATCATGGTATATTGAAATCCAACACAAAGCATAAGCTTTGTTATTTTGAAGTCATCTTAAGAATTTTCGCTTGTTATGAAGAATGGCAATATAACTCTTTTGTCAGATTTCAAACAGGGCAGGTTTGTTTTAAAAGCTGTTTAAATGACAGACAATAAAACACAAGCATATTTATTTTTATAATCATTTTGCACAATTATGCATCTGCATGCTGGATGTTTATGATGAAAAAATGCTCTGCTACTTGATACAATGTCACTTTCAAATAGCCTGTCAATTTAAAATGTTTATTTACAGTATATCTACTGTACATTTCACTGTATTATAGGCCAGTTTCTCATGTAACAATTTACATATTTGGCAGAAAACGAAAAAGATTGATTTACATTTGTGATGTCATAACTGGGGTGATACAGTATACCTCTCTGTTTGCATGTGTAGTCTGGCTTTCTTCTGAAGAGTGAGACTTCAAACTGAACACAGTGCTCATTTGTTATGCTCACCACTCACCCCAGATGTTTAGCCATATGTGCAACATCGCTAAAGTACAACTAAAGTACAACTAAAACCTTTGGATTTCACAGTATTAATACTGTGTCATCCCAATCTGCAGCTCTTCCACTCTGCTGCAAGAGATTACAGCTAATGGACCACCATCTGTCTGCAAAGATCTGAAATATCTATCTATCTGTCTGTCTGTCTGTCTGTCTGTCTGTCTGTCTGTCTGTCTGTCTGTCTGTCTGTCTGTCTGTCTGTCTGTCTGTCTGTCTGTCTGTCTGTCTGTCTGTCTGTCTGTCTGTCTGTCTGTCTGTCTGTCTACTGCATGTATTGCTGTATGTGTGTGTGTCTGTCTGTCTGTCTCTGTCTGTCTGTCTGTCTGTCTGTCTGTCTGTCTGTCTGTCTGTCTATCGTTATCAGTTTAATTAAACCAAGATTTATCAGTATGATCTTCATAATGATTAATTCAGTTTACAAAGTGTGTAGATGCATGTGACATTCATTTTTATTTGTTTATTTGTCTTGAAATAAGATAAACAGATGAAGCTTTCATTACTGACTTACTTCCTGCACATTAATACATGTAAAAATCATATTCTTCATATAAGGATCAGAGACAGTACACAAAATATGGATGTATGTATTCAATCTGCTCTTATTAGTTACAAAATCAAGAGAAGTTAAAGCTGACATGAAGGTTAAACAATACAATGTTCTTGTATCACTGCTGCAGACAAGGATGTAGTCGTAATCTTAATTCCTTAAGAAAACAGATACCAGTGAATGTTCATGTGTTGATTAAATATTAATTGAGAGGCACCGTCTGCCTTCCCTCCAGATTAAACAAAGCATATTGATATAAAACAGGCCTTGAAAACTCCCTGGATGCAAAGCATAAAAGGCGATGGAGTTGCATTGTCATCTTAACTTCCCCAGTTTTTTTATAACAACAAATAAAAGCTAGACATCTTTTTTCTCCGTCAAGCAACTGTGTATTGTGTTTTATGAAAGATGATTGGCAACACAAAGATGATTTACAGAATACAACCAATTGATTTTGTTTACAGTGAAGTAGCCTGCCGACCAATACGTGTTGATAAATGTGTGAATTCAGGTCTAATCAAACATATCTCAAGTAAAGGTAACTTTTTTAAATAACCAAGAATTTCTCATGACAGTGTTAAAATAAGTCCTTGTCAAATGTAATGTCGTCTTTAAATATTTACTGTAAAATGAGTTGATCTGTACAATGACACTGTAGTGCTAAAATAATGAGTAATTATTTTTATCTGCATCATTAACTTTAAAACAAACACTTTGTGATGAATTCTTCCTGGATGCCAACTTTAAAATAATTAATGTCGTACAGTGCATCTGTGAGAAACCATTGAGCTTACCTGATGGCTTGAAGCAAACAGAGCTCAGAGACATAAAGCAGCTCTTATGTTTTATGAAAGACTGGCTCATGCATGAACCTCCGTGAGGTGCATAAAGAAAGACGGTATATGATCTTTGGAATTCATTGTCTTTTTTCTTTCTTTTAAGCCCCTGAAACTGTGCCATCTCTGCTTAATCAGGAGGGATTGGCCCAGAGTATTCCCATTGTTCCCCTGATGAATATGAAAGAAAGCAGGACAATTGAATGCATATTCTTCATGCATTTCTGTTGTGTAAGCAAATCTATCAAACTTTGTTTACAAGCTTTGTTTTGGGTGCATGTACTGTAAAACCAAAGGCTGTATTGAAGGTATTTGCCGCTGCTGGTCTCAGCATTCTGATGTCTATATATAGAAATTCAACTCTACAAACAGATTGTATGTGGCCTATACAGTAGGTCAGGAGAAAGCATGTCTAGTTAAGTGTTTTATCTATTGTTATTTAAGTGTTAGTTCCATCCTAAGCCAAGTTTTGATATCATAAAATGTTTTCTACCAGTAAACAAAATGGCACTGATATTATTTAATTACTGCATTCAATATAATGAAGGTAGATTTAAACCAAAAGACTGAAAACTGTTCCCAACACAAAGGACATTTTCATTAAAAGTTGACCAGTTGTTATTAGAGCAAGTGGTCGAATATGTTATTTTAATGTAGTGTAATTCATTATAATTTATGTTGGCCCAAAATTTTGTCTTTTACACTTTTGCTGTTTCAAGATTTGTTTTGTGTTTCATTATTGTTTAACTGTTCAAATCAATCTACACTAGACTGTTTAATCCCAGGTTCCCATTGCTTCAACAGCAGGCAAAATTATTTATTGTGTTTAATGAACTATGTTAAGTTATGAGCAGAAAGTGATCTTCCAAAATGAACCCACCCTGGCAAATTCACGGCATTAAAAAAAGGGACAACTAACCCTGGCCTCCCCTATTATAAAATTTAACGCACCAATTGTTTGAAGGTTTTCTATGTATTTATTTAAAATGAACAGTAACAATTAATAGTAAACCATAACTTCTAGCAGTTTCAATGCAATGGCAATTGATGCTCAAATTAAAAATCCAAAAAATCCTAAAGTAAGCACACAATCCCTTTACTTTTCTGTAAATTAGTTAAAAAAGCCTGCATTAGTTGATCATACTGACAGTATCAGGTGCTAGATTTCCACACTATTTCAACAGAGCTGGGTAGGTTACCTTTCCATTAGTCCATTACTGATTCCATATCACTTGACAAAAGTTAGATAGTATCGTAATCCATTACATTACACATTTTAGGTGATGTAATCAGACTACTTTTTGATTACTTTTTGATTATTTTTGACCTAAATCATCTATCACATTGATTTAATTAGGATAATCATGTACCATATTGATATAAAATAAAAACACTAAGATAATATATTCCATTCATTGTAATTAACTACATGAAGTGCATTAAACATTACTTTGTGTAGTTCGTATAGGAACTACAGGGGGTTCGCGAGTTTAATGAAAAGCTAATAAATTAAATAAATCATTAAAATAAGTAATTTTAAAATAACATCAGTCAAAATAAAACACTTCACAAAATTAAATATTTGAGTTGTTTACCTGCGTGTCATGTGACCATTAACCAACAGTGAACTGTGAAAATGCAAATGTGATAATTATAAAAATATTTATTTTTAAAACCTCAGGGTGCTTCAAGTAAATCAATTAGGTTATAAATTATAAATTAATTGTTTAAAGTGGATGTCTATTTGTGTTTTTATATTTGTATTTTAGGTGCAGCCTGAGAGCGATAGCTGTTGTTTCATAACCCTGTATCTACGGCTGTTTCTTACACTGGTTTCATCTATGGCGGTGCATATGGCTGTTTCCGTATACTGTCAGATCATATTGTTTCATTGTCCTGTGCATGCAGCTGACTGTGTGAACGTCACAGTACTGAACCGCTGCTCCTCTGAGTGTTCGTAAGACTATTGTTCAATCGATCTGTATGACATGTGGTGAAACCATGGACCTTTTTGTCTTTTGTTCAAGTCTGTTAAGCCAACATGCTTGGATTTTGGTTTATTGAACAGTTGATTTTTTAAAATAATGTGTGATTGTGTTTTGATTGTTTAGGTATTTTCCTTTCCTTTTGTTGCTGTTGTAAGTGTCTTGGTCAGTGTGTGTTTATATCCACAGGATATCACAGCCTGATGAGCTGTGATACTGAAGCTCAACAGAAGGGGAGTGCATTTGTTTTTGTTTTTTTTGGTATAGTTTCTTCTCTTTTTGGTTTGTCATTTGCTTTAAGAATATTTTTGCGCTGATTTGCTGTGTGGTTTGTCCCTTCTGTTAGAGCTAGATTTATTATGGTCTCTTTGTATCTGTGGGTATTTAATTGGTAAACTGTTGACGAGACCCATTCTTTAGAATGTTTTAGAATGAATGATTTTTGTGCAAAATAAATGTGTTATTTTGGTAAGTCACATCTCTTGCTTATTTAGTAGAACCGAACCTGTGTTTCCTTGAGTAGCACCTGAGGGTGCGTAGTATTTCCCTGGGTGCAAGTCTTAGGGTGGTGTAGTCGTCTCTCCGGTGTTACAGTTTCTGTTGTGCGACGCCACGTTGCTACACTTGCATGACAAGTAAATAAGACATACAATTAATTTGTGAATTTTAATGAGTTTGAAGGACATAAGCCTTCCAAAGCTATAGAAATATATGGTTAAATAACCTCCTGAGTGATAAGTTAAATGCTGTGTAGCCATCGGACCAACAAAACTGGAAGACTTTCTGATAAGCGGTTTTAGAAAGAACATGAAAATAGTAATTAGAGAGAATCAATATTTATGAATAATTTAATGGTATTGTGTGAATATGTAATCATGCAATAAATAAGTAACTGTGATCTGATTGCCAGTATTTTAAAATGTATTTATCTAATTACAAGTACTTAATTTTTGGAATCTGATTGCGTAATACAGATTACATGAAAACCGTTACTACCCAGCTCTGCATATCAACCAAGAAAATGTTTAATCTCCACACAACTCAATGCACTAAGAAGATAAAACCCCTCTAAACGCCCAGCAAGAGATAAAAAGGACGTGAACAGAGTTTAAAATGTATGAGATTTATCATAATATATTTTCATACCGCCTATGTCAAACAATTCTTCATATCTGTCTGCAATATGCATGACATATTATATTACTTGATATTGTTGCTACTGGTGAATCGGAATTTGATCATGTCCAATATTTCTGCTTTATGGTGAGAGCAGGTTTTGCAATCCGTTTACATGAATCTGTGTCCTGTGCTTCTCTCCGGGCAAACAAGTTCTCAAGACCTTAAACATTAGCTTTTATTTCTGCATTAAAAGATGAGCAGATTCTTTTGCCCTCTAGAAGTGGAGCAAAGCCAAACTTTCTAGTGTCTTTATGACCTCTACCTCACCCTCAGCCCATCTGCCTGAATGTTTCTCAACTGACCAGAGTGTTTTGGAGTTGCTTCACCCCATATGTGCAGGAAAAACCTGCCTTTCACAGTTCAGTTGACTGCATTATAACTTCTGTTTCAGCCAGCATGCTTCTGCAATGCTAGATGGATGCTGTCCAATCGTACTGCTGTTGAGAATGCTGATTATCCTCAAAGATCAGTGAAGGATGGTAAATTATCATATAATTTATGGCCCACATTAAATTGGCTCTTAGGTCCCTCTGTGTGTTACAAGTATGTAAACGCAAAGGAGCATATATGGTATAGAAACAATATAGAAGTACATTTTAATTTGGGCATACATCTTTTTGTCATTCGAATGAAAACAAACTATACACTATATACTGTATATACTTTCATGTTTGTTCAGCGGTACTGCAAGGAGTCTGCTAATTATAATTTTGATCTCAAATAGATTTTTTTGTGGCCAAAAAGAAATTACAGTTCAGCTAAATGTTGTCCTTCTCAAAAAAAAAAAAAAATAAATAAATATTAATACATTTTATAAAATGACATATAAAATAATTCATGCATTGTTAGTTCATTGTTCACCAACTTGACTGGCAGACCTTGTCAAATTACTTTTCTATATTAGGTTAATCTCAAATTTCAATATATATCTGAATTTAAATAATATGTATATTGTAAACTATAACAATGTATCAGCTGACACTGGGTTATTGTAGATAAAATACACTTTAATTTCATTATAAAAACATATACAACACATTATAATAATGTGTTCAAAATATCCACCACAAGAGGAAACTAACAACATGATGCTGGTCACATGGTGTTGTGATAAACCACTTTTTAGTTGCAGAGGGTTGTTTGGTCAGTAGTTTACTTGGATGTACAAACTTTTCTGGATGTAAGCAGAAAAATAAAATTAATATAAAATGTAATTTAAAGAATTAATCTGAAATATTAAGAGTTAGAAATAATATAAAAATATTTAATATTGATAATGTTGATTTTTTCCCTTATATAACCATTTGAGTTGAAATGTAGCCTAAATTGTAGATTGTAGTTATTACTGACTAGTGTAGCAAATTGTAGTTGGATACATTGTAAAAAGGTATTACTGTAAAAGATTGTAATGAATTGTATTTGATAAGTTATGATCATTTTTAAATATAAAATAAATAATATTATTTTTGTGTTAAATTACATTGATATATATTTATATTAAATGTATAAAAAGTATAAAAGTATTTGCATAAATATTTTAATGACAATGCAATGTAGGCATACACAGACAAATAAGGGTTTAAAATTGTACCTTTGGGGGTACAACAGCTTGTCGCTGGAGCAGTACCCTTAAAAGGACATATTTGTACCTTTTTTACCTATATTAGTACCTCAAGGGTACGTATTACTACTCCTAAGTACTAATATGTACTAATATGTACTATTAGGGGTAAAAAGGTACAAATATGTCCTTTTAAGTACCCCAACAGGTACAATTTGCTCCAGCGACAAGGCCAGGTTGTACAATTTGAAACAAGTATATAAATGTAATCTCAGGGAGTCCAAGGAATCTCAGAATAAAAGTTAGAAATCCATGTTGTTTTTAGGTCACTGTAACCCATTTACTCAGTCTGGCGCAGAAAGCTTTTTCAGTAAGTATCTCCCTTCATCACGTCACACATATTTCAAAACAAGCAAAATGAAACAGACACACAAAGCCATTGCATTTGTCCTACAAACCATTTCTTGTTTGCAGTTGCATTGGACTCGTCCTCTATTCTCTTCATTTATCTGTGCTCTGAGTAATCTCTTCTTCTGTTTTATTTTGCTGTTGCCCTCCTTCCCTCTCCAGCAAGCGCTCTGTATGCAGCAGAGCTGCTTGTCTCCTGGATCCTACTCTTTGATCTGAAGGAGAGAAAGCAAAAGAGCCTGCTCGCTGAGGGCAAAGGCACACCAACACATTATTCGCTCAGTCGCGATAAGGAGGCTTTATGCCATTTTGTCCAAAATGCTTTCATTAACATCACTATTTCCCCCAGCTCCTGTATTCATTTGGTCGCTAGCATCCACTGCCAAGTCTTTATCTTCTCAGGGGCATGTGGGAAAAGCTATATTGTGTGGGGGGATGAAATGGTGCTATATTAGTCCCATTAGCCCTCATTTGACAATCCAAACTTGGTTGCATGCCAAGTTCAGTACTTTCATACTCAGAATAGTGGATGAAACTTGATGTAGAAACATAAACCTATGAATTCATGTTAAAATGAAAAGAGTCTGGTCTTTTTTCACCTCTGCTATGAGCAGAGAGGAATATTTAAATCTTTTGTGTGAAATATTACAACAAGGTTTATAATTATCAAACCGAATAAAGTGACCTTATAAGGCTAATACCTTATTTGTGGCTGAAATTACATTAGAGATCAAGGCAGAGATAGGTTATTCAAAATTAAAAACCAAAGCCCTGTTTGCTTAGAAACAACCATAATCAAAAGGTTAAATGGCTGCTTGCTTTTGATTAGCTGAATAAGATGACCTAGATACAGCATTGTCTGCAGACTTATTGAGAGACAGGGCAGCTGAAACACTAATAGGCAACTTTCCATAAAAATAGCTAAATTAAGGCTTGAAACTCTAAAAAATAAGTAATTTAGCCATTTCACTGACAAAAGTCATTTCATTATCCCTGTTTCAGCTCTTAAGGGTGGGTAAAATTAGGTTCTTTGGAAAATGTTCATTGTGAATTATTGCAAAAGCTATTTTATTTTTACTTATTTTATAGTTTGAAACCACTTTTGGCAACCAATAAGTCAATTTCTCTTACAGTAACATACTGGTTTAAGATATATTATATTTTTTTGTAAAGAGATAGGGTTCGTCAGTCAGCCATGGTACTCAGTCAGCCATTCAAGTATATTACAGTTAGTGTTCATTACTGTGTTAGCATTCCATTTATCTTTTTTTTTTTTTTTTAAGTGCTAATTCCTGATATTGTTTTGGGAGTCTCCTACAATAGTTTTACATGCGTGCAAGTCAAAAAAGGCTTTTAGTTTTCTTGAAATATGCATAAATGACCTCACAACATGTTATTTCTGGCTCTGAGGAGCTTGTGAATAACTTTTCTCATTACTTTTCAGACAAATTGAAGTCAATCACTGAATCCATTTCCAAAGACATCCCTCATACAACTCAAATGTTTATCAAGTTCACTTGATGTCAGCTGACTTGACTCACTCAACATACTCTCTTTCTGCTTTTACTCTCACTACTTCTGCTGTCACAGGAGATCTAATTGTGAAGTCAAATTCTACATCCTGCCAGACTGATCATACACCTTCTATTTTGCTTAAGATGTATTTTCATGAGGTTGAACCTTTCATAACACATATGATTAATTGCATTTAGCATCTGCCATCATTCCAGCAGAATTAAAAATGGCTGCAGTGACCCCATACTTAAAAAAAAACAGTTCTTGACCATCTAGACATGAACAATTATAGGCCAATCTCAAATTTACCATTCTTAAGTAAAATTCTTGAACAAGTTGTGGCTTCACAATTAAGATCTTACTTAAATGCTAATGGCCTTTTTGATCCTTTTCAGTCAGGATTTCGTTCATCACATAGTACTGAAACTGCTCTACTTCATGTGGTTAATGTCATTCTTCTGTCCATGGATTCTGGGTTAATAAACATCTTGAATCTTCTCGATCTAAGCTCTGCATTTGACACAGTTTGCCATGAAATACTGATCTTCCATCTTTCTGATATCGGTATCAATGGCTCAGCTCTTTCCTGGCTCATTTCCTACATTAGTGATATAAAATATTATATCACCATACAAGGTTATAAATCTGCCACTGCTCCAGTTTCACAGGGTGTTCCTCAAGGTTCAGTTCTTGGTCCACTTCTGTTTATCATTTACATATATCCACTTGGTGACATCATACGCATGCATGGACTTCAATTTCATTGCTATGCTGATGACATTCAAATTGACCTAACCACCAGCTCTGATAGGTCATCACTGCCCGACTCACTTAATGCATGCATCAGGGATATCAAGCATTGGTTGTCCTTGAATTTCCTTAAACTAAATAATAACAAAACTGAAATATTGATGATTGGCTCTGCTCCCTCAGTCAAAAGGATGGACATGTCCTTTGAAATTGATGGGGTTCATGTTAATCCTTCTTCATCTGTTCGTAATCTTGGTGTCTTATTTGACTCATCTCTATATTTTGCCTCTCACATTTCTTCTGTTGTTAAAACCTCTTTTTTCCATCTTCTTAGTATTGCACGTCTTCGATCTTCTCTAACTCTAGCTGATGCTGAAATCTTAACTCATGCATTAATCACATCACGTCTGGATTATTGCAATGCTCTATTTCTTGGTCTGCCTAAAAAAATAATTGCAAGGTTAAAGTATGTTCAAAACTCAGCAGCAAGAGTTCTCACCTCCAACAGACATTCTGGCTACCTGTGGCATCACATACATTTTAAGAAATAATTTCTAACATTTAAGGCATTAAATGGTCTTGTGCCTCCATATCCGCCTCACCTACTGTACTCCTACTCTCCTCCCTCGGATCATCTGAGCTTGGTCTTTTGTCCATTTCCTCGTTATCGGCTGTCCACTGTACGTGGTAGGTCATTTAGTGTTAATGCTCCTAAAGTATGGAATTCGCTACCCCTTACACTTCGTAATTTATCTTCTTTGTCTACCTTCAAGACTCAGCTATGTGTTTGTATTGTCTATTTGGGTGTGCAAATGTTTTGTTTAGCACTATGTAAAGTGACCTTGAGCAATGGAAAGGCACTATATAAATAATACTTCTTTATTTTCCAACATGATTCTCAAACGATTAGTTTGAAACAGTTCTAAGACTCAGTCTCTCTCGACCCCCCTTTCCGTGAGCCTACTTTGCTCTGATTGGTTAGATGGCCCATTCTGTTGTGATTGGTCTACTGCATACAGCGTATGTCAGAAACGACGCGTCCATTGCCATATTTCTGTATTTTGAACATTCGATAGATATAAACATACATTATTTATCATACTTAGACGCTGTGAACCAGTAGAGCCAGTTGGTCTAAATAAACAGGGTACTGAGCCATTTTTAAAGAG
The DNA here is from genome assembly GCA_027422405.1 of Ptychobarbus kaznakovi. Lineage (NCBI taxonomy): Eukaryota > Metazoa > Chordata > Actinopteri > Cypriniformes > Cyprinidae > Ptychobarbus > Ptychobarbus kaznakovi. The sequence continues at coordinate 13,900,058 of CM049809.1, forward strand.
CAAGTGTTTTGTAAATCCTGCATTATATTAGAAGAAAAAAATGGTTGCAGAATGTTTCAACTAGGGCTGCCCCCTAATAGTTGACTAACAATTAGTTGACAAGAAGAGGCTTAGTCGATCAAAATTGTATTACATTTACATTTATGCATTTAGCAGACGCGTTTATAAAAAAGCGACTTACAGTGCATTCAGGCTATACATGTCAGTAGGCTATGTATTAGTCGCAAACGTTCGTTTTGTTCATCAACCTCAAAAAGATAAGCCCATTGCCATAGTTCATTATTTTGAATGCTCGAAGGAAAATTTAAACATACATTATTTATCATACTTACACGTTGGGATTCAGTGGAGCCAGCTGGTCCAAATAAACAAGGAACTGAGCCCGAGATTAGAGAAGCAGTCGTCAGTAACATGATGAGAACATATAAAAGACTGGGGCTGTATTGCTGTGGTATAGTAAAAAAAAAAACAACAACAACAAAAAATAGATTTAGAACCATTATTCTTTGCAGCCTCCTTTGGAAGTGAAAAATAAAACAAATGTACTTTTACAGCATAGCGCACAGCGACTTCTCGACATGATGTTGACCACACAAACAAGCTACAGTGAGGGCCGGTCAAGTTGTTCGCGGCCAGCCAACATAGAATATAGGCAGACATTATGCAAATGTTTACCCCATGACGTGTTGCCATCACTGAAGTGAGATTCAAATGACTGATGAGTCCATTCTTTCTTTTGGGAGACAGTAACTTTATTTATTGTGCAATTTTGGCTTTACAACTTTGCAGATTGTTTACATTCACATACAGCTACATAATACACTGCATGAAAGGAGATATTCAAAATAGGGGCACTTTAAGATTTTTGTGAAGATCAAATTGATTAAAAAAATATTTTATTTGTATTTATTTTTTTAATTACAATTATCCTGTTGAATGGGTCTGAATGATGTTTCTTCTTTATTGTCACAATTTATGTAAATGGGGTAATCACACATTTCTACAATTTATAAATAATGTTTCCTTCCATGCTGTGGTGCATAAGCTTCATTGGATTAAAAATGCTTTAAAACAAGTAATGAACAAACACTCCTTTGTTTTTCTTTTTGTAAGACACTCATGGCAGTGCAGTACTGTAAATATAGCCTGTCATCATGTTTGAGTGTACAGTGCAGCTATCACAGAGTCTTAATTTGTATTGGGAGCAAAGAGCTGAAGGCTCACCAAAGTATGACAGTTGGAAAACCCGTGTGAGTGACATTGTGTAGCTAAAGGACAGCAGCTCATTAGGCTATTGAAGACAGTTGAAAGAGAGGACTAGGGTGCAGACTGACCTATTTTTGTGTTTCAGCACTTGAGGTATGAGCCTCCGGTTAGCTGCGTCAGCAGATCTGTCACATTCACTATGAAAACACTCTGTCACTAGACAGATCCATGACATTTTCACACAGTAATGAGCCATCAAATCCACAGCTGATTAGTGCGAGTGTGGGAATGTGTTTCTGAATAAATCCCATAGAAGACAATGTCAAATTGAAATAGTTCTCAATGCAGTGATCTTGACATGTGTGGATTGAAATTTGAAATGCTGATCACAGTTTTGTTTACATCACACAAACCAATTAAAGGGATAGTTTACATAAAAAAACGTATGGCATCAAAAGCCTTCCTGTAGCTAACAGTAAAGCATGGAGCTAGCAACTGGCATATCATGGGTTTGACAGAGCTGCCAACTCTCACGCATTCAGCGTGAGACTCACGCAATTGACACATTTCTCACCCTGTCACGCCACCCATCCATTTCCTCACGCAGTCAAAAGCACTTTCAGTTAAAACTGTAATAATAGGATATTGGCTAAACAGATTTGGTAAAGGTATGGGATCATTTTCCCGCCAGAAGTATTGTGGTCACGGATAAAAAAAATTATAAGCATAAAACTTGCATGAAGCAAAATTTTAAAAGGCAAGTAAAAATGTAGTGCACAAAATGTGAAAATTAAAGCAGATTTTTTCAGAATAGCAAACAATGGTCACGGATCGAAAGATAATACGCATAAATCTAAAATGTTATAACGCATTAAAAAAGAATAAGCATAAATCAAAACTTTATACACATTTAAAATCATATTGCACAACACTGAAATATGATTGCTAAATTATCCAACTTGCACACAAAATGATGTTTTCCTTGGTTATATTTCTCAGGTTTTTGTGCGCTCTGACATTTTCTGCTCATATTTAAATTTTTTGTATGCTTATGCTGTTTTTTCCTCTTGTTTCCACATTCTGCATATCTTTTTCCAAATGTTTTCCCAAATGTCCCTCCCCAATCATCCTGTTTTAATCAGTAAAATACCAACACAAGACAGAAAACTGTGGTTATATGGGGTCTCTAAATAGGGTTTAGCTGGCAGGGCTTGGTATGGGCTGGGAAATTGTTTGCTGAGGGGGAAAATGACGGTCAGTTTCCTGCTGTCAAGCTGTCGGGAAGGAGAGCAACAAAAACACACCCAGGCCAGAACTCATGCTGGCACCAGCAGAGAGAACAGAATGGAGAGAGAAACACAGAGACACAGAACAAGAGAGAGCTGAAGAGAGAGAGAGAGAGATGATGGACGAAAACACACCATCATTGTGGAAATAGTTGGCTCATTGGAGATTTTCTCATAGGGTGTGTATTACTTTTTTTGGGTGTGTGCTATACTTAAATATGAATTGATCATTGGCATAAACACTTCTTACTTCTGCACAGCCTAACCAAAGCTTCCTTGAAGAAATCCATATTGACTGACACACAAGACTTCAGACACAGGCCTCTTGTTCATATCCACTTTAATGACCAGTGAGACCATCACTGCAATGCATCAGGAGCTGTGTGGTTTACAGGTCTGAATGAGGGGAAAAGCCAAAAAAGAAGATAATAGAAATAAAAAACAAGTACGATTGGTGTCCAAGCTGCTAATCTAACGAAGTCTGGTCTCATTCGGGCCCCTAACATGATTGATTGAGGTAATTTCCCTGCTTTACGAGTGGATGAGGAGAAACAAGTGTCCTGGAGCAAAATTCATGAGCCACCGTAGTGAAATCTGACAGCACGTCATTTCTTCAGACGGCCGATTCGTCAACCCACTGGTGAAACAAAAGTGAATGTCACGTGATATATCCCCTAAAGTAAGTCTTTCATAAATACCCATTAGAGGAAAATAAAATTAGTCATATGCTTTTTCTCATAGGCATTATTTTGCAGATAAAATGGAGTACTTACTGTAAGTGAAAATGTACAAAAAAAGGTGTAGATGACATCCTTTCACCCAAATTCTCACCTATGATCATCACCTCTAATTGTAAAAATGAAAAGATAATTGAGGCTACTGTACATCTCATATATTCTGTCTTTTTTTCTTAAAAACTAATTTTGGATTCATACATAACAGCTATAAATTGCTTAATTATCGAGACACTCTCTGCCTCTGATTTGAATAATACCAGAATGTGGGACACATGAGGAAAGAAGTAATTTCCCCAAATGTTCCTGCTGTCTTCAGATTTGGAGTGCTTTCCAGTATTTTCTTTGTACAGTTTTTGTCTTCATGGACAAGTCATTTCAAAAAGCTTGCCAATTTAGAAAACCTGTCATTCACTTTCGAAATAGATGATGTCTCTGCTTGCCTGTCTAAAATTTGGCCTTTTGTTCATATGTAAAAAAAAACAACCTAAACAACAACTCTGTGGTTATTTAGTGCAATGACGAGTGTAGAGCACTGAAATAATATTATATATCTTATTGATTTTATCGACTGAGAATTGTTGCACATCACAATGGAATGGAAAGAAATGAGAAGAATATACAATTATTATTTATAATTGTTTTGACAAAATTTAAGCCAGTCAAAGTGTGTTAATAAATTTAGAATTTTAAAATAAAGTTGCATCATTTAATATGCCTTACACAGTCTCTCTGTACTCAGGGGTTAGTTAGGCAACAAACAGTGCATGCATATTTCCCTCATCATAAATCATCATAAATCACCCAATAAACTGGCTACATGACCATGACTTCTGCCTTTCCATATATTTACCTTCTGCTTTGGAGCAATTACAATTTTGAATAAACAAAATATTTTATGAATGCCATGTACATTCATCATTATATGGCTTAGGTGTTTTGTGTAGATGAAGTTCGAATATGTCATAATTATCATAAGTAAAATACATATAGTGCAGAGAAAATACTTCAGAAATAATATGATAACCCCAATCATTCAGAAATGTACACTGATTGGTCAGGGACATATTCCTACTCAGAAGTCCATTTTCTCATAGAAAGAATACAGCACCATGATGTTGTCAATATCTATCCATTTTATGGTTAAATGCCTCCATTAAAGTGTGACAGGTAAAAAAAAGGAATGCTGTCGACATTATTTCCGCAATGCCCAGAACCTTAGGAACATTCATCAGAGATCATTTACATACTATATAAATATATTAGCCATATACCGGTACAGTATGCCCACCCATATTTGAAACATTTTTCAAACATTTGAATTAGACTTTTGATTTGTCATTATGTCATTACCTATAATCTCATCATTGAGAGTGTCATCGCCAAAAACCATCATGAGTTAGCCATCAAAGGTAAAAGAGTTATTATTCATCCTCCAGGCATCTTTCCTCTACATAAACTCGGGACTTTAATGCAAAAAATAAAAAATAAATCAATAAAGAGTCACTTTTAATGAAGATCTTGAATATAGATATAGACGTAACCACCTGAGAATAGATATATCAAAAGCATAATCAAATTGCAGTACTATCATCATATTGCAGTACTGGCTACTTGTCCACCAGGGAGATTCATGTCCCAAAAATGTGCTTGTTATTTGGTGATCATGTTTGGGGTTGACAGATTTGTGCTCAAACGTCAGATTTCGCCAGAGAAAGACAGCAGGGACGAGGAGCCTACACACGCTCAGCAAACTGGTGGCAGTGGGGTGGTGAAGATTGTATGCAAACACTGGCACATCGAAACAACAAATAGCAGTTTGTTAGATGATCTTTAAAACAAAGGCTGCATTATGATTGGATAAGAGCAAATTAATAGATCCCACTTTATATTAGGTGGTCTAAACTACTATGCCTTACATTTAAATTAAGTATTTGATACAATGCACTTATGTATGTACATAAGTAGCACAAACATATTGTGTACATATATGCTTTTACATTGTACTAATATAAAAAATACATGCATATAATTGCATATGTAATTAATTTATGTAATTACATTTATAATTACACTGTTGACCAATCCCTTACACCTTAACCCATCCTTAAACCTACCCACACCAATAAAACCTTGTCCCTAAACCTGTATCCCACCTTAATAGCAGAACAATATGAACACAATAAATACATTGTACTTTTTTCATGTAAGTTAATAGTAGTTAAGCCACCTAATATAAAGTTAATTTACCACAGCTAATCTCTTAATATCATGGAATTTTCAAATGCATACTACTACTACTACTACTACTACTAACACCACAAAAAAACAACAAACACACACACACACACGTTTGTTTATGTGAATTGTGGGGACATTCCATAGGCGTAATGGTTTTTTAAACTACCCCTACCCCCTAACAGCAAACTTTGTGCATTTTACTTTCTCAAAAAAACTAATTCAGTATGATTTATAAGCCTTTTTAAATATGGGGACATGGGGTAATGCCTTATAAGACTGATGACTGTCAGGACAATGTTAAAACACAGAGCCTTGAATAGGCATGAAAAACCAATGACAAG